>QLPC01003234.1:0-17283 GCA_003314055.1 Lactifluus hygrophoroides | reverse complement strand
AGCCATATTTAAACAAAGAAGCCCTTGCTAATGCTGAACAGGCTTGTATTACCAACTACTTCCGGTGGGTGTAGTAACATAGTATTTTGTATACGCTCAAACTTGAGAGCATATGGGACGTGTCACACCTGTCACAAAGAGTGTGACAATCTCATCTTGCATAAATCTCATAATGCATGGGCTGAAGGCCAGGACAAATGCTATGCGTTATGAGATTATCAACTGTAGCAAGATTTGAAGTTGAAGCGTTGTACATGCAAAAATTGAATGTTTAGATCGCCGACGGTAGTTCGCGATCAATGACATAAAGACGAAAATGGGGTGTTATACATGCGCAGTGTGTTCTGTAGTACAGTTACTCCCTGATTGAAGATCCTCTGCCCAAGTCGCAGAAAGAACAACTTGCGGCAAACGTGATGACGTCAGCAATTTGGTGGACACGTTCTCACCGCCACTAACCTATAAGCGGGAATATACTGGCGGTATCGTTTCTTTTATTCAAATCTCTGTGACTTTAATTCGAGGGACGTCAGGACAAACTGTTGTACTCCCCTCCGCTGAAGTTAAGTTACTGTACAATATTGGGGCGTAAAGCCGGTAAAGGGCTGTATCCATTGGCAACTGCTTAGTAACGTCACGTGTATCAGACATTTCGGAATTGAACTATGATTTGCCGCATACCCACGTTTTTTTGAGCGAATACCTTCTTCTATCATAATTACGCCAGCTCTCAGGCCACATCCTATTACAAGGCACCTCTTTTGATAAATTCGCGTGGTGTGGCCCAGGTACAGGATACCCAACTTGCTCGTAACACTGTGTGCTAGACGCTGGTCCCTCTATTTACCCCCTTCCCTTCCGCCTTCCGAGTCCCAATGCTGCGGAGTCAATTCTCTTCCATTACTCGTGCAGCCCATGTTCACTCCACTCTCAATTACTGCAGTCATGCTTTTGATTCTCATTCTAACTGCCCTTTACTGGGCTTCTAAAAGAAAAACTCCTCTTCCGTTACCCCCTGGAACAAAAGGATTGCCCATCATCGGAAGCCTCCTTGACGTGCCTAGCGCCAATTTTGTTAGGACTTATACAGAGGGGGTTCACAAGTATGGTTCGCATTTCATTCCATATATCTCTGTAATCGTGTACATGATAGAGCATTACCGCAGGCAACATTGTATATGCAAACGCTGCTGGTATATCGTTGGTCGTACTCAATGACGTCGAGATTGCAACTGAGCTTCTTGATATGAAGGGTGCGATTTGCTCAGACAGGCCAGACTTGATAATGGCCGGTCAACTAGCTGGCCTAGAGGGATGGACCTCGTCCCTGATGTACGGAACACGGCTCAAAGAATCACGCAAGTATATGCACCCCACTATTGGGACACGAGAGTCGCTTGAGAAGTTCATAACCTGTTCGATTCTGAGGTACGAAAGTCCTTGAAGGCAATATTTCGCGATCCAGACAACGTACGGCAACACATTCGCCTGTGCATGTTTTGTCTACTGCTTCTATTTCTAGATAGGGTGATGAGAACGTTCTGGGATTTAGCGCTGCAGGGGCGATCATCGTTCGTATTACCTACGGCTACGAAGTACAAGACCAAGAGGACCCCATCATTAATTTCGCAGAATCTACTCTAGTTGGATTTTCGCGATTCACTGAACCGGGAGCGTATCTTGCTGACTTCATCCCACTCCGTAAGTGACCTTCACGTCCTTTGTTGCCGACAACATACAAGGTATTACAACGGACGTTGGCAAAGAGGATTTCAAATGGACCGCTTCTTCCTTATTTGCTGGTGCGAGATTTCGTCCTTCGCTGCTATATGACACGTCCCTCAATCATTGGAATATACTAGCAGGCGCTGATACTGTACGTTCGTGCTGAAAAAGACTGATGTTGGTACGGCCTACTCACCTAAGACAGACCGTTTCGGCGTTTTATACGTTCTTTCTCGCAATGACACTTTTCCAAGACGTTCAACTCAAGGCTCAAGAGGAAATTGATCGTATCATTGGCAACGGCAGACTCCCGAACCTTGCTGATCGTGACAACTTGCCTTACGTCAATGCTCTGCTCAGTGAGATCTTCCGCTAGCGACCTATTGCACCATTTGGTTTGTCCCAATGGCATATGCTCCAAGGTGAAAGTGAACTTGAATCACCGCCATGTAGGGGTGCCTCACATGACCAGCGCCTCTCATACATTAAGAGGATATTACATCCCGAAAGGGTTGGTCATTATCACAAATATATGGTAGGGTCTGTAAAGTCGCCTGGTGCTGCAGCGACGCTGACGAGACCAGGCAAATGCTCCATGATCTAGCGGTATATTCCAATCCGGACGATTTCTGCTCAGAGCGTTTCCTCGCCACAGATGATAAACCGGCTGAACGAGATCCCCGAACATGTGTATTTGGCTTCGGACTGCGGTGAGTGTCGATGATGTACTATCGTTGGACCTCTCATACATCATTTGTCCACAAAGGATCTGTCCTGGTACGCTCTGCCTATGTGATATATGGAGTGTATTGACGTTCACACGTTCACCGGTTTAATTGATACATAGGAGCAATTTGCGGATGAATCGATGTGACTTGATAGCCACATTACTGGCTGTTTTCCGAATATCACAAGTGGTCGAGGACGGTGTCGAAATTACACCCGAGGTCAAATATACTGATACATTGATCAGGTATATACTGCTCCTCTTATACCCACTCTCTACTGACGACTATGTGACAGCCATCCAGAGAAGTTTAAATGTAGCATTAAGGTTCGTGCAGCATAGGCAGAACACCTTATCCTTCATTCGTGATGATGGTTGTATTCAAGTTGTCTCATAGAATGCCACCGTGTGATGTATAGTTCCTAAAAGCGTTCCCATACCCTGGGCGGACATAGCTTCATGCGCGGCAACGATTGAGGGGCGGAGGTACTATAGCACCATCGAGGATATGTTGCTCGCAAGCACGCAATATTCTCTATACTTGTACGTTCTCCCTCCTTTCAGTATTTATACGAGGGGTGCTCTGTATACTATCCATTCTGGTGCCACATTAAATTTACAAGTTGACAAGCACGTTTCACACATTATAGAGAAGAGGGGAAAAGGAGAGCGCACGCGAATACATCGTTGGTGAAAGGAAGAATCAAGGCACCCTAGCCCCCTGAATTGCTTGCCTATCTATGCGATGTCAGAATCGGTCAGATAGATCTACACACTATTATTAGAGGACTCAAAGCAAGCGAATCGGGTCCGAATAATGGAAAAGCAAGTAACTAAAAGTTGCTATATAGAATCAAAAGTGGTAAGAAATGGGCACTGATATACAATAGTAGCAGGCGGTCGAGCCGGTCAAAATTCGTTCCTTGCAGCACCGTGCTAAGGCAACGAGCTTTCAAGCTGGGAGTCTGGAACGCTGTGATTCCGAGAGCAGCCCCGGCACCAGCCGGTGCTGGCCTTACAACCCCCGACGGTCTCTCTTCTTCTGGTCCTCACATGGCCTCACACACACAATTGATATCACAAATCATACTGTAAAGTTTTCGAGACTAAATGCGATCTAGGCAATTCTGAGAGGTATGCCTGCAGAACTGGCAATAGCGAGTCAAAAATGCCGAAATCAAAAATAGGATCAGGAGGATTGGTCTGTGTCTCCACATGTTCCAACGGGTGCCGATTACACTTTCGTGAGATCTTGGACTCCCAAGGTTATCAAGTGGGCCCAAGGGGTTCTGCTTACCCAACAATCGTATTCAGGCGAGGGGCTACAATCGGATAGACTGCTACTGCTTGCCGTGTCTGGGCTTGGGCGAACAAGTCCTCATCTAGGCCTCATCGGCCTCATCCGTACTCCCTTTCCAGATGCCACGGGAGTGCTATCATAGTCTGACAGTTTAGCAATATAATTTAGGCAAAATCGTCAAGTTCGGGTCTAGTTGTCGCACGACCATGACCCTCAAATCGGGTACTGTGCTAAGACCGAAATGTCAGCTGCATATCTTCAAGTTCATCGGCAGCACGTGGTACTGGTACAAGGCTATTTTGAACTGGACTACAGCGACACCCTGGGGAACAGTCTAGCTGCAAAGAACCGCACACACAAAAGGAGGGCCAAGAGCAAGTCTCCGAGGCCGCTGGGAACGGCACACATAGAAGTGCAAGATGGTTGGACGAGTGGAATGATCAGGCGCCAGAAGGTCCTTGGCTGGAGTTTTTCTAACTCCGCACCACCGCGGTTCCATGTTAGTGAGATGACGTCGGCAATGTGTTTGTACTCAACGTATGCGCACTCGGCTTCTAATGCCATGTCGTACTCCGAAGGTAGAATCGCAATTCGGCCCAAGTCCGAGTTGAAAACTTTGATGGGATGTCAGCACTGACTATTCCCGTCAGCTCAAGTTACAGTTGGGTCGAGAATGGCTGGAGCTGCCTGTGACTAGGTGACTCATGGATCATGATATGGGCCTGAGGCTTCCTCACTCCCAACTTATTGTATATGCCAGCGACCGTTACCTGGCTTACAAATTTCGGAGATTATTACTTGCCGCGGAACAGAATATCTACACGTTCACCTACTTTGGTCAAGACCACATCCCTGCCACAAAGCACCTCTCTTCGTAAATTCGTGTGGCCGGCCGAAGCACAGGGTCTCCAACAGCCACTTGCGATGCCTATGACGTTATCAGTCTTCGAAATAATCGAAGACTCGGAGTTCCACCCAGAATTCGCGGACGAGGGTATGAAGGAACTGAGGCTGCGCTATCAGAGGGGCTCGTGTTGATTATGCGATATCCATGTCGCGCCAGGCTTCTACGAACAAATAGTGCGTCGAACGAGCAGTCACTTTGCGTCGAGTTGACGAAGAGCATCCAGGCCCAGCTTTATCCGGGCCAGTGAATATGAGGACTTACAAGCGAACACCGCAGACCAAGCAGGAAAGGTGCCGAAGTCAAATCGGAGGTATTACGTTCAAGGTATAGATCCACCAAGTCGGGACCTATCAATGAGATACACTGTGATCCACCGTCCGATGCTAGGCAAACTCCGCCATGACACTGCTGTGGCTAGACGCTGGTCTCTCTATTTAACCCATCCTCCTGCAAGTCGTAATGGTGCGGGGTCAATTCTACTCCATTAATCGTGCAGCCCATGTTCACTCCACTCTCGACAACCGCAGTCTTGCTTTCGATTCTCATTCTAATTGCCCTTTACTGGGCTTCAAAAAGAAAAACACCTGTTCCGTTACCCCCTGGTCCAAAAGGATTTCCCATCATCGGAAACCTACTCGACATACCTAGGGACAATTTTATCAGGACCTACACAGAGTGGGTTCACAAGTATGGTTCGCATCTCATTCCATACATCTCTGCAATCGTGCACATGATGAAGCATTCTCACAGGCAACATTGTATATGCTAATGCTGCCGGTCTATCATTGGTAGTACTAAATGATCTCGACGTTGTGACAGAGCTTCTTGATAAGAAGGGTGCGACCTGCTCAGATAGACTAGTCACGGTAATGGCTGGCCAATTAGCTGGCTTCGGGGAGTGGTTTTCGTTCCTTATGTACGGGACACAGTTCAAAGAATCGCGCAAGTATATGCACCGCACTATTGGAACACGAGAGTCGCTTCAGACGTTTCATAACCTGTTCGATTCTGAGGTGCAAAAGTTTTTGAAGGCAACATTGAACGATCCAGACAACGTGCAGCAACACATTCGTCAGTGCGTTTGACTTTCGCATTTATTTTGCTGGGATAGGGTGATCAGAATCTCCTGTCATTTAGTGCTGCAGGCGCTGTCATCATTCGTATTACCTACGGCTACGAAGCACACGACCAAGGGGATCCCATCATCAAGCTCGCAGAATCTGTCTTAGCAGATTTTTCGCGATACAGTGAACCCGGGGCGTATCTGGTTGACTTCATCCCATTCTGTAGGTCGCCTTGATGCCCTTGGTTACGCAGCTGAAATCCATCATCCACCTTCTCACTGGCAGTGAAGTACGTCCCAGCATGGTTTCCTGGGGCAGGATTCAAGAAAGAAGCTTTCGAATCAAGCAAGTCCCTCAAGGAAATGGCCAACGCACCATTCGAATTTACCATGCATGAAATAGTACGCCCGGCATCTCTCATAGCTGACCAACTAAAAGCTGATTCCTGATTGCTCACACTTGAGGCGAAGAAGATTGCACCCGCTTCTTTTGTCGCCAACAACATACAGCATATCACAACAGACGTTGACATAGATAATTTGAAATGGACCGCTTCTACGTTGTATGCTGGTACGTAATCTTATCCCTCGTTGCTGTATAGTACGTTCTCAATCTTTGGAATATACTAGGAGGTGCTGATACTGTACGTTCATGCTGAATGGGAGTGATATGGTCTGTTCACATAAGACAGACTGTTTCGGGGTTGTATTCGTTCTTCCTCGCCATGACGCTTTACCCCGACGTTCAGCTCAAGGCCCAAGAGGAAATCGACCGTATCATTGGCAACGACAGACTCCCAAACCTTGCTGACCGTGATAACCTGCCATACGTCAATGCATTGCTCAGTGAGATCTTCCGTTGGCGACCTATTGCACCACTTGGTTTGTTCCAATGGCATATGCTCCAAAGTATAAGTGAATAACCGCCGCATAGGGTTCCCACACAGGACCAGAGCCGCTCACACATTAAGAGGATATTACATTCCAAAAGGTTCGGTCATTATTACAAATATATGGTAAGGCCTGTAAAGATGTTGTGGCGCTGCAGCGACGCTGACGAGACCAGGTATATGCTCCATGATCCGGCGGTATATTCCAATCCGGACGATTTCTGTCCAGAGCGTTTCATCGCAACAGATGATAAACTGGCTGAACGAGATCCCCGAACATGTGTGTTTGGCTTCGGTCGGCGGTAAGTGTCGATGATGTACTATCGCTAGACCTCTCATACATCATTTGTCTACAAAGGATATGTCCTGGTACGTTATCTGCGGAGGGTACAGATATCCACCTGCTAATCGATATATAGGACAGCAATTTGCTGATGAAACGATGTGGTCGACAATAGCTAAGTCATTAGCTGTCTTCCGTATATCAAAAGTGGTCGAGGAAGGGGTCGAAATTACACCTCAGGACAAATATGTCGATGCCATGATCAGGTATGAAATACTCTTCCTGTGCCTACTTTCTACTGACAGCCTGGTGACAGCCATCCGGAGAGATTCAAGTGTAGCATAAAGGCTCGTGCAGCATGGGCAGAACAACTTATACTCCATTCATGATGGTGGTTGTATCGAAGTTGTCATGTCGTATTATGATAGATGCGATCGATGTTCGGTAATACAGGTGTGGGAACCTGACGTTTTCGAGAGCAGTTGACGCGCGCAGATGATGATCAGGGCATGGTATGATGAACAGCAGCGAGTAAAAGAGTTTGAAGTAGAGCTTAAAGCTTTGAGAGCGCAAACAGAGATGTGGATAACTCTGTAGGAGATGGGGTTCGTCCCACTCCCATAGGAGGCTTTATATACTTTTAGGTGTATGTATGTACATATTGTGCTAAACAGTGAGTTTAGGTGTCCACAATATCGCGTTTACATTGACGCGAGATAGAAAAAATACGTAGAACATACACATACCAAAAGTCCGTGTCACAGGACACTTGAAACATACAGTAAGGGCTTCTAGGAAGCCTAAGAGAATGTTTACGATCCTTTAGATCGTTCCTATGGATGAAACAGTCCTTGATCTATGTGAACGATCATACAGTAGGTAGGTATCCTGCAGTACTTAATATCGTGTTAATAGATCTGAAACATAAGCGATCACAATGATCCTACTACTTCTATAAAGTCCATTCCTTTCCATACAGTAATCGAGATCGTTAGCAGTCCCGATATGGAAGTCCAATTGTCTTGGAGCACTTAGGGCGCTCCGTCTATAATAAGTGAACTGGGTACTCCGGTTCCTAGGATCTAGCCGATCCGAGCGTTAGAGACTTACCTACAAGTCGCGTTGTCCACAATAGGCAGGTAGCCGGACTGGGCCAAGCCGGTATATCTGCGTCCATCTCAACATGGTACTCGGCAGGATTTATAGAAAGTGGTGTATAGTGCCTTTTCCGTATCGTAACTGTAGGTAGGATGAAAGGAAAAAATCCCGAAATGCTAAAGATAAAGTTATAAGGCCATCAGTATTCCCACATATTTCTTTTCAGGACTTGCTACGACTTGTGCAAGCTTGTGCAAGCTAGAAAAGTCTGCAAGTTGCAAGGCTGACCAGCTATGTCAATTTTCCTGCAAGTTTGGCACAATTTTTCTCAAACAAGTGCTGGCAAGGTCGCAAGTTGATCAAGTTGAGGCATATAAATTGTGAAATGCTGGGAAAATAAATTCATTAAAAGGGAAATATAGTGTATTATTCAATTCCTAGTGAGCGCTATAAATGTAGTATGAAAATGAAAGATTGGTTATTAGGATACTGGGGTATTAGAGTACTAGTCAAATTAAAAACGCGGATAGAATGATTGTGGAACGAAACGGTTAATTGGTGCCAGACAAAGAGACGGTTGCAGGCCCGGGAACGGTGCAAAGTGAATTGCGCATTCGAGATCTGTGTACGAAAACAGATCAGCGTGAGCATCACAAGGGTAAAAAAACGAAACAAACAGTGTTGGATGAATTAATCTTCCTTCAAGGGGCTGCTGGGAGTGTAAAGCGCTCAGTGGCTATTTTGCATGGACTCTGCCCCGGGACCGCCGTATTCAACATTGCTTTCATTGTTGTTGGTACTGCATCTCTCCAGGATCATCGTCCATCTTCGGTTGCTGAGACTGGAAGCAGGAATCGTGTAGTCGTTGATCATGTCACCAACCTTTTCGCGTGAGAACTGGCCAACATTCTTACGCTCGCCAGAGTGGTACATCTTGAAGGCACGTTCAACCTTAAATAAGATTTGAGCTACAGTAGATGAATTTTGACTAGACATGCCAATACTCACAGCTGCAGCGGCCAATGCAAGAGCGCCGACAGGTCTACCAAAATATTTGTTGGAGTTCTCACACCACTTGAGGAATGGCGAAACAATGTTGATGATGAACCTTGATTTGAAGATATCTTCACCCTTCTAAAAATGATGTTAATTTAAGTTGAAATAGTGAATGGAATGAATATCATACTATGTATCTGGATTCACCCTTCTTTTCAGTGTGGTTCATTGGTGCTGGCTTTCCGAAGATACCAGGACCGTTGTCCCTGGTAGCCCAATGCGCATATTTGGAAATGGCTTTTCGATTGCCTGCATATTTGTCATCACTGAAAATTCTTTAACCACCTTTATAGCCTCGCGTCCAAAGTACGAGCGCTTTTCGTTCAAGCGGTCCCAAGCCTAAGAAATGGTTAAGATTGATATTAATGTATGATAATATGTTTTACCATGGTGAATATCTTATCCGTTAACTTGGCCCAGTATCCAGACCCCAGGTAAATGATATCAACAACCTCTTGGACAGTTGCCAGTAAGTTTGAACCTTTCGCGTATGGTTCAAAGGGTTTTGGGGCAGCCGAGAGATACGCGTAAAGAGTCGGGAGGAAAGATGTTGACCAGCTGGCCTTAGCCCACTCCGGGAGGCCATCCAAGTCGTCGTTCGGAGCCTGCTGAAGAGGGATACTTTCCGTTTTGACAGGCTCCTCAGATTTCACCTTCACAGGCTTCACCGGAGCCTTCCCCTTAGAGGTCCCTGCAGATGCAGACATGGCTGTAGGCCCTCCCGGTGCTGCATTTACACGACGGATGACTAGATGACTGGCTTAGGCCTGACCTGAGACTTGGTCTTGCTGTCACGGACATTGTTGCCGTCACTGTCGCTCTCGCTGCTGGACTCAATATGGATAAACTGGATACGCAGATAAGTGTTATATAGATAATTAGCATAGTATATTGAAAAATGCACGTCATTCTTGCAATCCTTGTTGCGTAATTTACCTGACAGTTCAAAGTCTGGCTGAACAGCGTAGGCATCTTCATCGTCTAAGCCACCGAGGGTTTGCTCAGTGGAGGAACTGGCAGCTGCTGTGGCTTTAGCTGGTTTGTGAGCAGCAGTCTTTGGTTTCCAATTTGCAATGAGACCAGATGGGAACGCAGTGCTTTTCGATTTCTTGGATACACTGTCACGTGTCGGTCACTGTCAGATTGCACGCACGTGTATTGATTGTTGATTGATAACAACGTTACCTTGTCGTTTCCAGGTCAATTGACGCCTTTCTCTTCATCCCTTTGAGCTCAGCTTTCGCAGCATCGACAGCCATCCGCATTTCCCCTTTACCAGGCTTCTTCTTCCTCTGTATATCTCAGTCAAGCATCAAATGATAATCTCAGGGAATGAACTCACCATGACTTTCACAGGAAGCGCTTGAGTTTCGGCCACATCTTTGCTGTGAGAGACATCAACTACCTTAGAATCGTTATCCTCAATCTCGGTGTCTCCACCATTGTCACCAGAGTCTTCCGCCTTCTCGAGACTCTCAACATCTGCAAGTGTCTTGATCACTCGTAGTTCCTCCTCCTTGTCATTGATCTGCTGTTGTACTTCCATCTCAGCCAGGATCTCTACCTTCCTCCTTGCGATTTCGTCCAGGGACCGTTTTAACTCCTCTTGCCGCTTTTTGTCTGCTGCGACCTGAGCCAATGTTCGCCTTGTTGGTCTCTGTGCAATAAGGCCAGGATGTGGGTCACGTTTCCGCTCAGGTAGAGTTCGAAGTGCTGGTTTCGGTTTATCCTTCTCCAATAGTGGTGGCACTGGTGAAGGTGAAGTGTCAACATTGGTGCCATCACCCTTGGACTTCTTTACTGGATGTTGATTGTCGGTGTTGGCCTCAACAGCTTGGTTGCTACTGGGAGAACGTCCACGCTTCGCTGACGTGGCACCAGCCGTGGCTGACTTGGGTACTTGTCCATGCTTTTTTGGCAGTGGAGGAGCCTCCTTGTTGGGCTGGAGAGTGCCTTTGTTTGTGGGTAGTACTGACTTAGGCGGCCGGCCACACTTTTTTGGTGGCAGGGTCTCTTCATTGAGCGAGATTGTTTCTTCGTTGGTGGGTGGTGCTGTCTTTGGTGCTCGGCCGCGCTTTTTGGGTGGCACAGGAATCTCTTCGTTGGGGGCTGGTACTGAGCTTGAGAGATCTGCTACAGCATAGGTGCGGGTGAGGCGGCAGCTGGCTGAGGTCATAGTGGTGCTGATGATGCAAGTATGTTTCAGATATGCAATGCCGTATGTAGCAATGGAGAATGAGTGTGGTAAAGGAGTGTAAATTAGACCAAGGATAGTGTCAATGAGCGGTGAGGAAAGAGTGTTGGTTTTGGTAGGGAAAGTACTGAGAGTCGTTCGATGTGTGGACTTTGGATTTGGAGGGTGCGTAATTATTTGCTTTTGTTTCCACATTTTTCGAAAACTTACCAAGTCCGTTTCACCAGTTGCTGGCATATCATACTCCCACTCTCTGTATTAGATATGGTCAATCCACTTGGTTCTTAAACTCGTGCATCCTATATCTGTTCTATCTGTTACCTTGCTTGTAAATCTCCGGGTGGATTGACATGTCACCAGCAGACTGTTCATCGTGAATTCACACCTGTGTCTGAAGATGGCACTTCGGATTCTGCGTTTACCTCTCTCTTCCATCCACAGCTAAATGGTACAGCTTATCATTAATGTTGGATGCATTGTGCTCATTCTTATTTCTGTAGCACTCCCATGTGACGAGAATGGCAATAATCTACCTCCCAACGCTCCACCCCCACCAATCAATGATAATCCCAGCCAGTCTACAAATTCATGGGAACCATTTAACTCCAGGGTTGAATATGAATTTGCTAACTACCATTTCATGGAAATGCAGAGTTCGGCTGCTAACATTGATAAGGCACTCAATCTTTGGGCTGCGAGTGTAATGGAATTCGGAGGAGATGCACCTTGGGCCAATTCCACAGATCTTTACAATACAATCGACGCAATCCAACATGGCGATGCCCCATGGAAAACATACCAGATCCAATATCAAGGACCTCTTCCACCTGGTACGCCTCCCAAATGGATGACGGAGACTTACCAGCTTTGTACTCGGGATTCACGCCAAGTACTACATAATCAACTGGCGACTTCAGACTTTTGTGACAAGATCAACTATGTGCCGTACCGCCAGTTCAATGGTTCTGGTGAACATGTATGGTCCAATCTAATGTCAGCTGATTGGTCATGGTCACAGGCGGTAAGAGAGCGCTGAATAATTATGAACCTGGCTGATTTTTTCCTATCTAGGACAAGATTGTTGAAGATGCTGCTAACGAAGGTGCTATGTTCATACCTGTGGTTGCTGGGAGCGACAAAGCAACTGTTTCCGTAGCGACAGGTTACCAGGAGTATCATCCTGTATATATGTCCCCCAGAAACCTCACAAATATGGCTCGGCGTGCTCATGGGAATAGTGTACTGCCTGTGGCATTCCTTCCAATCCCCAAAAGTATGGCCCCATTTCATGATCCTACATTTTTGCTTACTGATATATACAGCATCAAAAAAACACCGGAAGATGGTGAAGTTCCAGACTTTCTGCCAACAAATGTATCATGCTTGCTTGGCGCGTGTTTTCGCTCCTTTGAAGGATGGGATGATGACACCAGAGGTGGTTAAATGTCCTGATGGCTATTTCCGTCGTGCAGTGTATGGACTCGGGCCATACATTGCGGACTACCCAGAGCAAGTCTGGTTAGCTGCAATCGTTCAAGGGTGGTGTCCAAAGTGAGTTTGCTATCATGAAAAGGGTACCATTCTCTAATATTAGGGTCGTTCATGGTTGGCATTTTTGAGCCATTTTCGATTCATTTTCAATACCATTTTTAGCCCATTCTCTGCCAAACAAATAAAATGATGTCAAAAATGATAAGTAAAATGAAGTGAAAAATGCTTACTGTGAACACCCCGGAAAGCAAATATAACAAAAATGAATGTAAAATGCATTCTTCATGATGTCTGGCAACCCAGCACACTCAAACACCACCTCGGATGAGGTTACGAGTCATGACTAGTTGTTGACTCAAACGTATGCCTGTCACGAACAACGAACTCTGGCTCGAGTTTCGAATTTCGACCGTGGGAAATAATCACGTAACCGCCTTCCTATTCTGGCCTCGACGCGCCTCTGCCTTTGCTTATCATCTGTTAACTGATCCGACCCCGGTTATTCTGCCCTCGTCCAGTATCGAACCGACGATACCTCCAGTTGCCCCTCGGCCTTCCCGGCCATGTCCCCGAGATGCCCGACTCATGTGTTCCAAAGCCTGGAACCTTCCCCGACTCACCTGACCTCTCGCGCCATCATGTGATCAGACCATCACGTTCCCGCACATGACCCGATCATGTGACCCAACTCTGTTGATCTCCCGATCATATCTGCGCCGGCAGCGCCCGGTTTACTGTCCCTCCCCTTGGATCTGCTCCCGATCTTTCCCCTTCGCCCCGCGCCGTAATTGGATGCTATATTTAGGTTTTCCGCAGCACTGCGCAGTCCGCAGTCCACAGTCCGCAGCAGTCCCGTGATTGCTGCGCAAGTTATTAATAGAATGGTACGATACTTGGCTCTTTATATCATTGGTTACCTTTCCCACGGCCCACCCGTCCTTCTACTTACTGCCTACCCTTAACCAACGCACGTCCCTGTTTATCGTTGATTAGAGTTCGTTGATTGACACGTGACCTGTACTCCCATATGTATATAAACCCCCTGAATCCAAGGAACAGCCCCAGACTGTTCATTTCGTCATTCACTCCTGATAGAGTTTGGGCATACTCGGACTCTGCCTAAGCGTCTCTTTGTCCGACCCTCCTCTCCCTCGTCTCCATGTTCCCTTAGTCATCGGGGTCGCCGACCGCAGGCGACGACTAAGATCTGCCCTTCATCGTCCTCGACCGGAATAGGCGTGCCATAGAGCTTTGAAGATCACCGTTACATCCAATCCCGAATACTCACGTGCCCTCGGTGGTTCAACCGGAGGAATGGCTTGGTCGAGCAACGCCGTTCCTGACAATGCCTACACCGACAATCCATACTGTTATGCTCCAGGAGCTTACAGAACACCACCGCATGACTCAGCAACAACGATTCCGGGAACGGGTTACCTTTCTACTGTCGGATGTCTCGTCATCAGGGACTTCGGATCTGATGTCGGTCGTTTCGGACCCTGTGTCCCTCATGTCCATCGATACACCCGATGTCGAAGTTTCATCTGATGCATCCATGTCCAGTGATCCAGTGTCTTCTGCTTCAAGTTCTGGCAGCAACAGCCTGTATTCGATATCTAACTTTGAGGTGGAATACTACATCAACTGGCAGTGACGCTATCATGAGTTGTTGAATCAAATTGAAACAACTCATGTTCTCCACCCCGCTCCACCTATGCCAAAGTGCTCACAACTCTACCTCCTGGATTATTGGAGGATCTATAGCCCCGAACGCTTTCGCCACAAGCTTCACATCAAGCCAGAGACCTTTGACGGCCTTGTCAAACAAATCGAAGACCATCCTATCTTTCATAACGACTCTAACAACAACCAGCTGGCAGTCCATATCCAGCTCTGCATCTTCCTCTTTCATGCTGGGCACTACAGAAACACTTCGTCTCTGGAGGACACTGCCCAGTGGGCAGGGGTTTCTGTTGGTGGAGTTGAGAAAAGCACTGATTGTGTTATCATTGCCCTCCTTTCATTTCATGACGAGGCGATCCACTTCCCAGATGACGCGGAAAAGGAGGGCTCGAAAGCGTATGTTGAGGAGGCCTTGTGTTCAGAATGGCGTGGTGGGTTTTTGTTGGCTGATGGGTCGAAATTCCTGTTCTATCAATGGCCTGGGTTACATGGTGATGCATGGTTTGATAAAGATGGAGCGTACTCTATCGATTGTCAGGTACATTTCGTTTATGGTCTCTGCGATTTGGAATCTCACAACACATATAGTTCGTTACAACCCCTCACAACTTGATGATCGTCGATTACTCTGTTGGCCATACTGGTAGTGTACACGATTCATGGGCCTTTTGGAGCACGCGGACGTTTAAGGAACACGAGCGCATCTTTGGGCCAAGCGAGTGGATGTGGGCTGATTCAGCCTATCCATCCAAAACATGGTCTGTCACTGTTCAAAAAGCCGGCAAAGGGTCAGCTGGATCCAGATCAGAAGACGTTCAACTATCATCTTTCCAAGGTAAGTCTCATTCGGCACTTGATTACATCGTTCTCATTCCATTTATAGATTCACATCCGCGTTGAGCACGCAATCGGACTGCTGAAAGGCAGATTCCAGTCTCTATTTGAGCTTCGTATCCAAGTCTACACGCACGAGAAGCACCTTTGGGCCATCATGTGGATCCGATGCTGTATCATCCTCCATAACCTTATCTTGCAAATCGAGTCAGGGAGCAACCATGCACAGTGGTGAGAAGAGCTCTACCATATTTGGAATGAAAGGGAGGGGGTAACGCACAGACAAAGGGAGGAGGAAGCTGACACAGGAAGTGAGGAGGAGGATCTTACAGAGGTACAGCAGGCTCGCCGTTGCCTCATGATGCCTGGACAGAGATTTCGGCAGACACTTATGAGGAAGCTGTTTGACAGCGAATCAAGTGGGGCTATGCGTCGTATTTGATGTAACAACAAGTACAAGATAGCAATAGAAAAGTAATTCCAACATGATCTGATGCAGTGTATTTAGGGAGTCAGCCATCAAAGGGAGGGTTTAGTAAAGTCCCAAAGTTCGTCGCGCCACCTGCCGTTGCCCCCCCAAATGCCGAGCCATCGAATGGTGGCACTGCAAACTGCCCCGTGCCCATCGTACTGGCTCCCTGATACTGGAGGCAGAGGCAGAACATCTGTAAATCGTGGGCTTCCTTTTCACGCTCTCGTTGGTGCTGAGCAGCAAGCCGGCGGTCATTGGCCTGCAGTCGTTTTTTGTTGGCTTCTAGATCCATCCTCTGCTTCTTGATTTGTAACTCAACCATGCGTTGCTCGTGCTCTGCCATCTTCCGAGCATGCTTCTCAGCAGCGAGGGTAGCAAGGATCTCAGCCTCAGCTTTGTTTTCGTCGGCGAATGCCTCCTGGCGTGAACATTTTCCCCAGGTTTTCTGTGACACAGAGGTCGCACGAGTGGAAGGGGTAGAAGCTTTGGATTGAGGAGCTGAAGTAGAAGTTGCCCTGGAGGGCGCCAAGCCCAGGCTACTACCTTCTTGGAGCACCAAAGGCAGAAGGTGGCTAATGGGAGTAGGGGCGTCAATTGGGCTTGCATTGAATGGATCGGCATCATTGTGCGTTTCAGGCTGGTCATTTGTTACTACACCGATAGGGAGGACAAGGTTAATAACATACCTCATCGCACTGCTTTGTGCTACTACCCCCCTCGTCATCATCAAGATACTCATCAACACCTTTGTCACCATCATCGGCGTCCTGCCCCCTGTGTTAGGGTAGGACGTTCCCTTCTGTACGACTTGTACGTCTGGAGTGACAGAGGCAAGTATCGTTCGATGCTCAAGTTAAGACCAAGAGTTCGGGTGGTTCACAAGATGAAGAGGGACTGGAATGCAGGCACCCAGTGTAGGAGTTCGATGTCAAGTCCTGTTTATTGAGAAGGACTAGTCTGAAGTACAAGGTAGTTTACTACCAGTATAAATAGTAAAAGTACATATGATGTCACCACGGAGTAGGTGGATCAGAATAGCGTCATAGTGGAGCATCAGTCATCGAGAGGAGTCAATGAGGTCATGGTGGAGTATCAGTCATCCAGAGATGTCACTATGATGTAGGGAGGCTGTGCGTTAAGTGGAGCGGTCATGGGATCAAGTGGAGGGAAGGTGCACAGTCAGAAGAAAGAAAAATAAGTCCAATACGTATCGTAACATTATCCCCTTTTTAGGGAGGATTGTCCTCAATCTCAACAGTCATAGCCCTGATCATAGTCCTCGTACGCATCGTAAGCGTACTCCCAATACCTATCGTCTTCGGGTTGAGCTCGTGGGCACTTTTGATTGCTGTATTTCTTGGCCCAGCACTCCTTGAAGTCTTCACAGCGGTAGTGCGGGAAACGACAAGTTTCCGCGCTGTGTCCTTTGCTGTCGCAAAGGTGACAATAGGAGTTCCAAATACATACTTCTCGGGTGTGGCCGAGGCGGTGGCATCCTTCACAACGATGGCGCGCTTCCCAGTTCTTGGGGCAGAACTTACAGGTATGTCCATGCATAGC
>QLPC01003226.1:9965-20583 GCA_003314055.1 Lactifluus hygrophoroides | reverse complement strand
GGTGGGATGACCGGCGCATCAACAGGGGGGGCCTCCTGGGCAGGGGGAACAGGGGTGGAAGGAGGGGGGTCCTCGGCAGGAACAGGGGCTGTCTCACCAGCTTGAACTGCCTCGCCGCCAACTGCATCACTCGCCTGGGCCCGCCTAGCCCATCTCTCACGTCTGGAAGGTCTAGAACCATCTTGCTTCCCAGTCACCGGGGTTTCATCGGCCTTGCGGCCTCCACGCACCCGGCGATCGAAGAAGGGGCGGGCCTCGTGGCCACGGCCATCAAGAAGCTCCAAAACAAAAACAAACATCACCTTCTTTACCTTGGCCAAGGGCACAGGGCTAGGGCACAGGGCTCGCGCCTGGTGCAGAAGGTGGGAATGAAACTGGGGAGTGAACTCGACCCAGGTACAATGGTTGGCCACGTTGAGCTGAGCAGTGGCAATGTTGGGAAAGAGGAAGTCGGGGGAGATGAACCAGCGACGTCGGAAGATGTTGAGAATGTCAAAGACACTGAGGTCGTCGACAGGGTCGCAGACAGGAGGGTCCTGCACGACCACCGGGGGTGCCGGAGGAGGAGGAGGAGGAAGGGGAGGATCCTGGGGAGCCAGAGGCTCAGGAGCAGGAGGGGAAGAGACTCGGGGACGCTTGGTAGCAGGGCGAGTAGGGGAAAGGACTTTGGGGGTCATGGTGGTAAGAAAGCAAGAAGCGCCGGGTCACCTTTCAGTCCTTCATGAATCATGCTTTCGTGGATCTTCTAGCCACTAATCACATCATCGTCTATATGGATGACATCCTCATCTTTACTGTTACAATGGCTCAACACCGCAACCTTGTCCATAAAGTCCTTCAGGTGCTAGCAAAGCACAACCTCTTCCTGAAACCCTCCAAGTGTAAAGTCCACCAGACATCCATCGACTACCTCAGTCTTATCATCTCCCACAATTGCATTGCGATGGATCCTGTGAAGGTCGATGCTATCCTGAAATGGCCAACTCCCCATACCGTTAAACACATCCAGTCCCTCCTTGGCTTCATGAATTTTTATCGCCAGTTCATCAAAGACTTCTCCCTCATAGCCCGGCCTCTGTATTACCTTACTGCAAAGGATGTCCCCTGGTCCTGGGGACCAGCTCAAGAATCCAGTTTTAGGTGCTTGCTTGACGCCTTTCAGAAATCCCCTGTCCTGTCACTCCCTGATCATGAAAAACCCTTCTGTCTCATCACAGACGCTTCCCAGTTTGCATACGGCGCAATTCTAGAACAACTGGACGAACTCAATCGGTGGCACCCCATTGCCTTTCTGTCCAAAGCCCTGAACCCCACTGAATCCCGTGATCCTGTCCATGATTTGGAACTCCTTGCTATAGTCTGCTCCCTTGAACACTTCCGACACTTCCTTGAAGGCACGCGTTTCAAGATCGAAATCTGGTCTGATCACCAGAATCTTGCCTATTTCCAGTCAAAACACCATCTGACTTGCCATCAAGCACGGTGGTCCCTCGCTCTATCTCGTTACAACTTCTTCATCGTCCATAAACCTGGCACTTTCAACAAAGCCGATGCTCTGTCTCGGCGTCCAGATCATAAAAAGGGGATGCTTCCTGAAGACGATGAACAAGTCCTCCTGGACCAGAAATTTTTCGCTGCCTTAACCACCGCTGCTGTGAGTATCCCTCCCCCGGACTTAAAATCCAGAATATAATCCTCCCAGAATCATGACCCTGAAGTTTCTGCTGCATTAACCACTATCCTCACCTCCGGACCCCCATCCCTGACCAAAGGCCTTCAAGATTGGAACCTTGACCCCAGTGGCCTTATCCTGTATCAAGGACGCATCTATGTCCCAAAAGACCCTCAGTTACGACATGACATCACCTCCATGCACCACGACTCCTTGGCATCTGGACACCCAGGAAGATGGAAGACAACCGAACTTGTGTCCCAAGAATATTGGTGGCCCAGAATGACAGCCTTCATCTGCAACTGCGTCGATGGCTGTGCCACCTGTCAGTCTTCAAAGAACCTGCCCAAGAAACCCATCCCCCTGAAACCCAACGAAATCCCTGCTGCTCCATGGGTCACAATCACCATGGACTTCATCATAGACCTCCCTGTCTCCTGAGGCTTCACCTGTCTCTTTGTCATCGTCGATTGCTTCACCAAAGCAACCATCCTGACCCCCTGTAACAAGGATATCAATGCAGAGCAAACTGCCACCCTCTTTCTTGATAATGTGTGGAGAAGAACGGGTCTCCCAGAACACATTATATCTGATCGCGGACCTCAGTTCACCTCCCAAGTCATGATCTCCACGTGGAAAGCTCTCCACATCAAATCCTGCCTCAGCACAGCCTACCATCCCCAGACTGACAGTCAATCTGAACACGTTAATCAAGAGCTGGAACAATACCTCCGTATATTCTGCAACTTCCAGCAAGACAATTGGGTCTCCCTAATCCCATTCATGGAATTCGCACATAACATCCAACCTCACTCCGCCATGGGCAAGTCGCCCTTCGAAATATGGTATGGCTACCAACCCCGGTTCACTCCCTCCCTTGTCCCCCAGTCCACTTCCCCCTCTGTTGAGGAATGTTTTAAACATCTTGAACTCCTCCGATCCAAAACCGCTGTTGCCCTCTGATTGGCCTCCGAAATCATGAAACACTCCCATCCGGACAGCCCTACTCATCGATTCAAACCAGGAGATTTAGTCTGGCTCGAAGGGACAAACATCACGACCACTCACCCAAAGGCGAAACTTGTGCCTAAATGCCACGGTCCCTTCAAAATCATATCCACCACCTCTGTCAATTCCAGACTTGCCCTTCCTTCATCATGGAGAATTCATCCCGTCTTCCACCACTCTCTCCTAATGCCCTACAAAGAGACAATAGGCCACCTTGCCTACACATTGTGTGATCTTGAAGGGTCCATGACATCTGGGGGCTAGTTTGAGGGTTGGGTGATGTGTCTTGAGGTTCTTCCCTTTGAGCCAGACCTGGTCACCTGTCTGGAACGTGGTCTTGGTGTGGTATTCCCTGGTGGCCTCATGTAGCCTAGTGGCATCATGTCTAGCTCTCTGGATCTGTTCTAGCCTCTCCTGAACCTTGGGGACATCTGATGGCCCTGCTTCAAAGCAGACTTCGGGTTGATATCTGATAAGGAGTTGGTGAGGGGAGTAGCCTGTTTTCTCATGTGGCCAGGTGTTGTGGGTGAACTCGGCGAGCATCAGGTACTCACTCCACTTCTCTGGTTCATTTGAGACCCATAGGTGAAGGTATTGTTTGAGCCATTGGTTCATTCTCTTGCTTTGACTGTCAGTTTGGGGGTGGTAGGCTGTGGAGATGTTCTAAGTGATCCCCATGAGGCAACAGAGCTCTTTAGCAAAGCCCAATGTGAATCTAGGGTCTCAGTCAGATATGATCTGAGTGGGGAGTCCAAACCAGGGCACTAGGTGACAGAAATATCTCTCTGCTACTCCTTCCATGGAGATTTCCGTCGTACAAGGGATGAATTTAGTGATGAACAGCAGCAAAAGAGTTTGAAGTTGTAGCAAGAAGCTTAGTGAAGTGTGCAAACAGAGATGTGGATAACTCTGTAGGAGATAGGGTTTGCCCCACTCCCATAGGAGGATTTATATACTTTTAGGTGCATGTATGTACAAATTGTGCTAAACAGTGAGTTTAGGTGTCCACAATATTGCGTTTACATTGACGCAAGATAGAAACATTCCATGTACCATAAAGTAACACATGTATAGTGAAAGTCTGTGTCACAGGACACTTCATCAGCAGATTGACATTTTTCTTGTCATCTTGTCAGAGCTTTTCAAGACTTTTCAGCTTGTCACAAGTTGGCAAGCTGCCACAAGTCACAACAAGATGACAAGACAACAAGTTTCAATCCCAAGTGCAAATAATATATTGTTAGTTATTATGATAAAAACTCATGGCTATGGTGGTCAATACAATTGTTGACAAAACAAGCACAGAACACATCAAGAGAGTCAGAGAAATCAAAATCTTCTGGTACAAAAGAAGAACCATAGATAGGAAGAAGGTGTGCGGCTCTTGCAACACTGCCAAGAATGCCCAAGATGAATGACTGACAGGGTACAATGTCCATTACCCATGAACTCTGGTTGCACTACCCACATTCCTGTATCATCATCAGGAACATTACCTGGAATCAGCCAATGAATGAGAGCACAAGGGAAATTTGGCTTGTCAACAAGTTGGCAAGCTGCCACAAGTTACAACAAGATGACAAGATAATGAGTTATAATCTTTTTTTTTTTTCAATCAGTTTATTGGGTCCTTGCTTATGTCAGTATGCAGACCCTCCCAAGTGATCACTGTACTACTACAAAGTATCTACTCCTGCCAGGGATGATAAAAATAAGTATAAGAATGTGAGGATAGACCAAGATGTATACAGAGCACAGAAATTGGCCGGTCCGGTCCGGTCTGGACACCTGCCTTATTAGGAAACTGAGAAGCTCAAAACTTGGACTCTACCTCAACCTCAACTGCATCAGCACAAAATGTCAAAATTGTTAAGGTGTCTTTATAGTATTATTGTATTTAAATTTAGATTAAAAGGTTCCAACTTGAAATCCTTAGAAGTTTTTTCATTAAGTGCAATTAAGTGTGCCTAAAAGTGTCTAAATCCGCTCACCACTGACCATGAGAATATTGATCAGACAAAGCCAAAAGCAGAAGTGGAGTAAGTTCCACTTTCTCACACACTGAAAACGCAACTTAGAATGTTTTCATGACGCAAGTTACAAGTTGAACACTCGGCAATTTTTTGCCCTCTTTTTCTGCTGCCTCTTCTTCCTTCCACTCTCTTGTCTCCTCCCAGGATTTCCCTCTCCACTGTTTGCCTGCTACGTGTGCAGCCATTTTGCTGCTCCCATGCCATGGCAGCACTTGGCTGCGCCACAGGTAAGTTTCATTTTCAATCTTTTCAACTGACTTTTTCTTTTTTTTGCAGTATTTGTTTTATACTGCGGCCATCTGCTGCTGCCGCCACACACAGCACTCCTGCCACTGCCACCGCCACTGCTGCCCTGCCTGCAGCATTCCTGCCACTGTCGCTGCTGCCTGCAGCACCCACAATTATGACGGTGCTGCCACCACCCTCTGCTACTGCTGCCACATGCAGCATTCCTGCCGCCACTGCCTGCAGCGGTTCCTCCGCTGTGCCTGCCACTGCAGCACCCACAATTACAGCCGCAATGATGACGACAACAAGCAAGACGAAGACAGCGTGATGACACAACAACACGACAACACAATGGTGCGACGACACAATGACACAGCAATGTGACAATGTGACAACACAACGACGCAATGATGCAACAATGCAACAATGCAACGACAATCATGACGACAATGACAATGATCACAACACCATGACAACTGTGGTGACATGGTGATGCGATGACCCCACGACACTGTGACACAATGACACCACAACACAGTGACACAATGGCACCGCAATGCCACGACACTACAACACCACAACACAGCAATGCCACAGCATGACGACACAGAGATGCAGCGACACGGCGACATGGTGATGACACAGCGATGCAACAACATGGTGACACAATGGCATGACGGCACGGCGATGCGACAACACCACAACACCACAATGTGGCGATGTGACCACAACACGGCGACACCATGACACGACCGCGACACAGTGCGACGACAACAGTGACGACCACAACCACAACCATCACATCGACCACCACCACCACTGCGATGACCACAACAACAACCACAGTGTGATGACTGCGACAACGACAATGACAATGACAACGACGACCACCATGACTAATGACCACGACAACTGTGATGACAATGATGATCACAATGACAATTATGATACTGTAATATAGTTTTTTTTTTTTTTTTTAAAGATAGAATTTATTGTGTTACCGCTAGGATCACCACAGTATTACATGATTCGGTACGTAAGTGACCCACCCGAAAGCAGGGAGCCTACGCGTGCCTAAGTCCAATGAGGAGTAAAGTGCTAACAACCGCTCCAAAATAGTAAGTGTCCGCAGTCACCGCCTACCAGCCCTCGAGATGACAGACAACCCGAAGGCCCGTCAGCGCTCACTGGATAACCAGCTACCCTCCCACACCTGCAGAAGGAAGGGACAAGGGACAGGGAGAAAAAACAACGGCCCCCGCACCCAGGTAGGCCAAAGAATCAACGTAACGCGTGAAATGGAAGTGAGGAAGGAGGAAAAATTCAACCTTGTGAGAGGCCGTTGGTGGCTACATCCCTTCCACCTATCGTTGTGCTTGTACTAAGTCTGTATAAGAGGTGATTTTGACACATGAGCGCTTGCCTTACGGGACTCATGTGGGTGAGGTGGCGATAGCCGCCAGGAAGCTGCCCTTCTTCTTCTTCTTGGGGGGGGGGGGGGGGGGGGGGGGGGAGATAGGGTGCTTGCCTTTGGAGGGGCCGGCACCTACCGGTGCTTCTGTGTCCGGTGTGGGCGTGGGAGTGGAGTCCGAATCGGAAATGAATTCCCGAGAGACGGGAGCAGGGGTGGCGGGTCTGGCTGCCGCCTTCGCCGCTTTCGCAGCAAGGGCCGTGGCCTTCTCCGCCGCATACTTCGCCTGACGGAGCTTCACCGATTGGGGGACGTGGCGTTGCTTCCAGTGTTTGACAGTTGCCACACTGCCAAAAATGAACAACAGCTTCACAGCCATCATTCTAGAAGCAATGGCACCGTCTGGATCCTCGAATGCAACAACGAGGGACGATGCCGAGCCAGGGGGGTAGGAAGATGGGGGTTTCACCCAGGAGGGGAGTTGGGTCACTTTCAGGTGACGGTAGAAGGGGTTGTCGAGGCTTAGCGCAGCATGACACTGTGCGGGGGTGTGAGCGGTTGAGGTGCCTGTCACTCCAGTTGGCACCCCATTGATGAGAACCTTGCTCCACCGCAGATTCGCCCGAGAATTGACCGAGATGGGAGCCTGGGAAAGGCCCCGAACAGCTTCTGTGGTTATGATGGAAGCGTCTTGGAGTTGGGCCAGGCTTGTGTCCGGGCCCGCGTACAACACGAGGTTGCCGCAAGGAGTCCAGCGGGCGCCAGACACCCGGGTGTTTGCATGCCGGGGGACAAGGGAAAGGGCCTGGTTACAGGTGGCAACGATGGTGGAGGGGGCTGCGCCCGCCCGCATACGAAGTGAGTCCTCCTGTGTGGAGCTGGAGAGGTGGAGGACTACACTGGGCCTTGCGGCCGGCCGTGCAGTCTTCTTGTGTTTGCGTGAGGAGGCGGAGGTATCAGTGGCGTCGCGGGCTTTGATGGCCACATCGATCTGCTTCCTGAGTCCGGACTTCGCTTTGGGTTTCGGCCTGGTTTGGGCCGCGGCCTTCAGCGCGTCTGAGTAGGAGAGGGTAGGGTTGAAAGACACCGTCTTTCCCTTCTCGGCGCCCTTTTTAGGGGGCGGTGCCACTGAAGGCGCGGGAGGGGTAGGAGGGGTCGGGGTTGGGGGGGGGGGAGGGGGTGCAGAAGTCCCACGGTCCATCAAAGTGGCAATAGTGGGAAAAGAAGGGGCCATAGGGAAGTCCGGTGAGGAGTCCATTGGCTGGGAGGGGGGGAGGGGCGGGGGGAATATCGAGTCCAAGACTTCTCGCATTCCGAGGAAGGAAAGATCAGCTGAGACTTTGGCAGCTGTGAGGAGGAGGCGGAGACGGTCTGTGTCAGATAGGTGATAATCACCAATCTGGGCACAGGTGAGGCGGACTATCGTGCGTTGCGTGGCAGACAGGCCTGTCGTTGCATCTTTGAAGACCAGTTCTTCCCGCGAGTCGGAGCGGATCCTGGTATGTTGGAGGGTGTCCAGGCGTTGGCTCGCCTCGGGAGGCAAGCTTGAGCGAGGGGAGGAGAGAGCTAAGAAGAGGTCTTCGGGCATGCCCTGCTCGGTGACAAACTCTTCCTGGTTATCGGGGTTTAGTTCTGGGGGAACAGCATCCGGGGGGTCATAGCCCCTAGCGATGTAAAGAGGCGTATAATCTTCCAGGGGAGTCAAAGAGGATTCCCTAGAGGACATGGTGGTAAGAGAGAAAGGAGTACTCATCCCCTTCCTTGATCCTGATGTTGTTATATCCCCACCGGACGTCCAATTTCGTGTAAAGTTCGGAGGGGCGGTCTGGATGGAGGTTCAGGCAGTCGAAGAGTTCATCAATAAGGGGGAGGGGATAGTTGTTTCGTCGTGTATGTTTGTTAAGTTGCCTGTAGTCGATAATGGGTCTCTTTGACCCATCTTTCTTGGTAATGAAGAACAAGGGCTCCACATAGGGCGATTTAGAGGGTCGGATGGTTCCTCTATCTAAGTGTTCCCTTAAGAACGCGTCTCGCGCTTTGTCTTCTTCTCTGGTGAGGGGATAGGCTTTACAGTCCAAAGTCGGGGGTGCGGTGGGAAGGAGTTCGATTGCGTGGTCCCAGGGATGGATAGGAGGGAATTTCTTTGATTCTTCGTCACTGAATACCTTCTCGAAGTTCCAGTAGGCTCTAGGGACGATGTCTCTCCAATCTCTCTTCGTCTTGTCATGAGCTTGTTCGGCTAGTTGTTGGGCGATGGTAGTCCTCCTCCATTCTAGCCCTATCGTTTCTCCTTTCTTCAACCATGGTCGGTTTTTGATGGAGACGGAATGTAGTCCTGCTACCTTGACTTCTTTACTGGGTGACGGGGCCGCTGCTCCAGCTGTTTTGATAATGAGAGCAGCGTCCATGGTTCCCTGAGCCCAATTGGGTCGCGGATTTGCCGCCACAAGCCATGGGTATCCTAACACCATCTGATCCTTCCCCATGTCGGCCACATAGAATCTAAGGGTGTGGGTTACTTCCCCCGTGGTGACTTCGAGGTCTACGTATTTGTCCACGATCCCTCCTTTGTTTGTCGTCCCATCGGCGTTGTGCAGTAGTTTAGGATGCCACAACGGCCTGGTTCCAAGTCCATGTTCTTCAACGAACAGTTTTGAGATGAAGTTGCCGGTGGCCCCACTGTCCACAAGAGCTACCAGGTCTGCCTCTTTCAACGCGGTGTGAAAACGAACTAGAAGTCGCATACTATTGAGTCTGGGTAGAAATACATCGCGTTGAAACATAGCTCGAATAAAGGCCTTCTTATTCAAGCCTTCTGAAAATCCTGTCCTCCTTCGGCGCTCTCCCATCTCTTCTGTAATTCCTCATAAGTCGCCAAGTCGCAGGAACGTAAGTACTCGAAGACTTGGTCGGTGGAGAGGGTGGAGGATGTAGTGGAGCTGCCAGCGTCACTAGTAGTGTCGCTGGTATCCATCTTCGATGCTTGCATAGTTTTGGGGCGTGGTCCTTTGAATGAGGGGCAGTTGCGCTTAATATGTCCCTGTTTCTTGCACAGGAAGCATCTCCCTTCGGCTTTGAGCTTCTGAGCGTCCGCTTCAGTGATACTGTCACGCCTAAGTCCTAAGCGTGTCCACAAGTCTAGCAAGGACTCGATACATCCTCTGACTTGTCTTGGTCTGTTCCAAGCGAGGTCAAGCAATGAGCTTGAGGAGCGAGGGTTCACACGATGAGAGGGATGACTTAGAAAGTATATCCACGAGGAGAACAGACCTAAGGCTACCTAGAGATGTCACAAGTCTTTAAGTAGTCTACAGTATGTCCACTGGCGCTCCAGAGGCCCTTCCAGTATGTTCCACTGCCTTCCATAGGCCTGTCCCATGATCCAGTATCTGTGTCGAGTCATACAGCCGTATCCGGTATAGTACAAAGGCCCATATGGCCGTCAAGTCATGAGATGGGGTACGTGTCATAGTCCAGAGTGTGGGGTACGAAGATAGAGGGCCTAGAGCCCTTACTGAGTGATAAGAAGTCCGTAAGGTAAGTACCATAGGTAGGAATGGGGTCGGAAGTCCATCGGCATGAGTAAGAACAATGCCCTCCGAATGCGAGGGTTTAACGTGTCTGGGAAGAAAAGAACAGTCCGTAGAAACATCGAGGTACCGTGACATTACCCCCTTCTTAGGCGTGATGCTCCGAGTCGCTTCAGTAAGAATGGAGGGACTGGCTTGAAGTAGGGGAGGAAGAGGAGGGGTCGCTCACTGTCTGCATTTCCCACAACTGCTCCTTGCGTGGTTTGGTGGGACGTCCTGCCGCGTCAAGGCGGGCAAGGAACATCCTCCTAGCCTGGTCGTTTGCTTCTGCAGCTCGGAACTTCACCCTTCCTGCTTCCTTCAAGTGGGGGTACAACTTGGCATAGGCGTGTGTCGACTTGAGCCTATTGAGGGAATCTTTCATCCTCTCCCTCCTGACCGCTACTTGAGAACGCGCCACCGATGCTTTGTTGGTGGCGATGCAGGCCTGTCGACGCCAGTACCTTTCCTCCTCCATGGCTAGCCCATAGCTTTCCGACGACTCCCTGAACCAGATGACTTCTCCCCTAAGATAGGGGTCCTTCTGCATCCTTAAGGCTTGGTCGACGAAGTATTGGTGGCTGTCGCGGCCATGCTCTCCCTCGAAGAGTCTCTGCTGGTGCGTGGTGAGGGCCGGGCCTGGTTCTGCTTCGGCGGTGGCGTAGATAGGGGTTCTCCAGATGGGGTGGCCGGCGCC
>QLPC01003218.1:0-10984 GCA_003314055.1 Lactifluus hygrophoroides | reverse complement strand
CATTTTCCACTGTCTCATCAACGCTCGGACAGATGCGACATGCGAAGACCATGGTACGACGCTGTTGCTCTGCCTTGGGGTAGAGGAGGTTGTTGCACTCCGAACAAAAGTGGAGGGATGCCTGGGATAAAGAAGTTATACCCCTACTAAAGGCCGTTATGTATGTCATACCATAGTACAAGTGCAGTATCTGTGAGCGTTGAGTCTAGCACGAAGGAAATATTGAAATACAAATATCGCAGCCTATCACGTAAGGAGGAACGAGTGCAGGGCTAGGGTTAGGTCTTCGCCCTAAGCGGGAGCAGTCGGAGCGTCTCTCTCACCTCGACCTCCCCCGCTCTCGGTCGCTTGAGCCCGTTGGCTTCGTCCTCTCCCTTTTCTCGTCCCACCCTCCACACCCAAAAGGTCGAGGCGCACACCCGCTTAGCAAAGTGGCTACATAGTCATAGTACACAACTCAATTCATGAGTTCTCCTTTTGTGAACTTTGCATCGCGTGTCCACCCATCCACAGCAGCAACTGCCCGTGCAGGAGCGTGTCCAGGTCGATCGCGGGAACGAGAGCGCATCGGGGGGTCCCCACCCACCCAATCGCAGCTCCTCTCGTCCCCTCCCATAGACTGGGGCCCCTGCCCGGGCCGGGAAGCCTGACGGCTTTCGCCCAACCATGCCCCTGCTCATCAACTCTTCTAACGTCGAGACCCCCTACACCTATATACACGCCCCAGCTGCCTCTTTCAATCTCGTAGTACACGAGGACCGCGTCTTTGTCTTTGCCACATGTAGCGGAATATAAATTCTGACTTCAAAAAAAAAAAAAAAAAAAAAAAAAGCTCATCAACTCTTCCTCAAGCTACCAGCTCCATCAGCACCTCATCCTCCCATCCTCCCAGCTTCCCTCTATTCGACGACAGGCGCTAGCGATAGGCAAAGACTCTTGACTCATCAGCTGAGTAAGCCGCAACTATAGGCGCTTATTTACTTATGGATTCTTCCGGTGTCAAGTCGATAATGTACTTCGGTACATAGCAATCGTAACTAGAGACTCGGACTGGGAGTAAGGCCTCGACCAAGACATGTTATATACCCGCCATGCAAGTGTTTTCCAACCACTGGCATGGAGTGCACTCCGCCACCCCTAGCTCGACGCTTCCATGGCCTCCATCTCGCTATCTATGATACTATCCGTACTGTAGTGAGTAGTATAACACCTAATACCAGTACAGTGGTACTGAGCACGATACCGCTCACGCGAACGCGTGAGCATGAGAAGAACAGGTAATGGAAGCTTTCGGGCTTCTGCCTCCGTTATGGCAGCAGTCCTAGTCGTGATTTTCTCACATGCTGGTTTCAGCCACTGATTAACGCCATGCTTCATGGCTAGAGCAATGAGATCGAATGGGGAAGTCTCGCTGACTCGAGATGTAATTTCTTCGATAGCCCTTGCGCGGACTGTATCGAAGAGGAAGCGGGCGGAAATCGGAAGTAGCTGCACCCAATTATCCAAATTGGTACTATACTCACGGTGCATGCTAAACCTCGTAATAGGTAATGGGTTCCTTTGGCCTAAGAACGCTTACGCACCCAAAATAAAAGAATCGAAGGAGAGATTCGAACTCGGTGGTGGTGGTACCAGGGACATTGATCGGCTTCTCTTTATCTGCGCCCTCCACTTCCGTTGAGTCGCCTTGAGGAAGGAAGAACATATCCCGAAAAAATGCAGATTCTCGAACCAAAAAGTAACGATGTATCTTGTACGTCCGCTGTTCTACCTGTGCGCAGAGTATGGGCTCGTTATATTTGAAAGGAGAAAATATAATAACTCGACATACTCGTAGAAATACTACCGCATCATCGAAGTCGAAAGAGTCTTCAGCTTTTGCGGTGCATGAGGGTGTGTCGGCACGGTCTGTTGAGTCTTTCGACATGGTGGAGGTCCGGGATATTGAAGCAGCAATATCCTTGCTATATAGTACTGATCAGCGTGGTAGGAAGGCGTTCATATGATCGGATAGACAGGGGCTAGGGCTAGGAAGGTCGCAGACTCGCAGTCTGACCTGCTGTCAAAAACCTAGACCTCTCTAGCGTTCTACTCCGGCACTTGTCCGCACAGTGTGACGCTGTTCTTTAGGGTCATGTCACCGATCACTGCAACTTGGACCGCAGCCTTCTATGTTAACTTTTATCCCTGCGTAAATTGGTGTTATTTGGAGATCACCAATCGGGAATCTGCACCCTTCGTGGCTTCACATGAAGCTTCTATCGATCTTGTCATTGCAAATGTTAGGAATGCCAAAGCAGCGCGACTTGACCTGGTTAATGGGCACACTACCCCCATAATGGAGGAATGGATGGAGACACCTTCAACGACACCGTGTCCGAATTCGCGCCTCGGTTGAGGTCACGTGCTGCACCTCGGTGGTCGAGTGGCAACCATCCATGGGAAATCACGCAAACTCATATCCAGATATCCGAGTCCTTGCATTGCGGTGCTGAAGCGGTCGGCGCTTCATCCTGCATGCCTAAGGGGCATATCGCCATCGTCAAAATTTTTGATGGCAGAGCTCACAGATAAAACCGATGTTGCGTGGGGATCTTCATCACCGCCCACTGGCATGACCTGAGCTCTTGGCTATGTAATCGCGTCTGGTGTCTGGCGTATTGTCTCTTAATCTCACTAATTCTCCAGGTTCATTAGTAATTTCCTCAATCAATACCATTTGCTTTCATCAACCAATATTCATCCTCATTTTTAGCTTCCTTCATTAGTGGGATCTTGTCCCGATTGTGAAATTGCTGGCCACAGATTTTCTCTGACCGGGTTTGCGCTACATATCCATAATACTTCCTATCGTTTAGGCGTCGCTGCTTATGCAAACCCATTGTTCGTTGTTGTGGCAATGCTCTTTGAGGAGGTCAGTTTCATTCTCTTTTGAAGAACAAAACGAGATAATATGATTGACAGACAGTAGATTCCACTCTTTCGACGGAACGTCAGCCTGTGCTGCTTAAGACTATAGCACACATCATCAAACGACGCGCAAGGGCCACTGTAGCTGCGCTCGGTGCTGACAAGAGCAATTCTGATCTCTGTTGTCAACTTTGGGACGCTCTAATACCTTGATATGAGATTACAAGAACTTATCCCACTGATCTGGTCGACATCAATTGAACTCGGTGGACCCAACCTGGGTCCAGCATCGATTGGCCTGTGCACATCCGTGTTAAAGTGCATGGATGGAGCCTTTCAATTTTTTCCCGCGTGTTATCGTACACTTCGGCCCACGATGGGGTTTCTTTAGGAGCATCCCTGCATATACCGCGACCCCCACTTGAAAATCTCGCACCATGCCGCCAGTGCGGGCCCAAATATGACCATTCTATGAGCATCGTGTCTCACGAACTTGAATACGATACGACTCACAGCACATCGGCTGAGTAAGCCACAAGCTATAGGGTTTATTAGCGCTCGCAAACTTGAAGAAACTGAACTTGATTCTTACTTCTACGCCAAATATCCACTATGCATCGATATTGTGTACTTCAATAGCAATCGTAATTCAGAGACTCGGATATTAGGAGTGAAACCCCCATTATCTACATGCTCACTTTCCAACCCTGGAGGCAATTTCAGCTAGAAGCTCGTTCCATGGCCTCCATCTCGCTACTTATGATAGTATCCGTAGAGCAGTGAGAGTGATAGCACCTCCCAGTGGTATTACAGTGGTACTGAGAACGATACCGCTCACGCGAACGCATGAGCATGAGAAGAACAGCCAATGGTATTTTTCGAGCCTCTGCCTCTGTTATGGGGTCAACCCTTGTCGCGATTTTTGTACACGCTGGTTTCAGCCACTGCTTAACGTCGTGCTTCGTGGCTAGCCCAATTATATCGAATGGGGAAGCTTCGTCAAGTCGAGGTGTGATTTCTTCGATAGCCCTTGCGCGGATTGTATCGAAGAGGAAGCGGGTAGAAATCGGAAGCAGCACCATCCAGTCACTCAGATCGGTACCATAGTCACGGTGCATGCTAGAAAAATTCGTAATCAACCATGGGGATCTTTTCGCCTGGAACAGTGGAACGGTTACACACCCAAAATAAACAAATCGAAGAAGGGACTCAAACTCGGTGGTGGTGGTATCAGGGATATTGATCGGATTCTTTTTATCTACACCCTCCACTCCCGTTGAATCACCTTGAGGGAGGGAGAACATATCCCGAAAAAATGCAGACTCTCGAATCAGGAAGTAACGATGTATCTTGTACGTTCGCTGTTCTACCTGTAAATGGACGCAGAGCATGGGCTTGATGACTGAAAGGAGAAAACATAACAAAGTGACTTACTCGTAGAAATACTTGTGGATCATCGAAGTAGAAAGGCTGTTCAACTTTTTCCGGACAATTTGCTGGGTCTTCCGACATGTCAATGGTGGAGGTTATGGATATCGAAGTAGCAATATGCTTGCTATATAGTTCCGATCAGCAGGGGAGCCGGCGTGGCAGGTCGGTATTCATGAACCGATGGGGAGGAGCTGGCTGCGTTGCAGACTCACAATCCAGCCCGCTGTCGACCTAGACCTCTCGGAACTTGCCCGCGCAGTGCCCCGCGACATGAAGGAACGCTGACTGCTGCCTATTATATTCCGGCGTAAATTGGCGTTATTTGGGAGGCACTTTTCTGGAATCTGCATCGTGTCTTTTGACGCTTCACATGAACCCTCCATCGATCTTGTCATTTCAAATCCGAAGCCGCGCGACCTGAGAGAGGAAAGTGTTTGAAGTCACGTGCTGACCAGCGCTTCTTGTCCATGTTGCTTGATTGTCCAGTACAGTATACACGGTCGCTTTACAATTGCAATCCTTTTCGTGCTAAACTGAATTTGGCTTGTTTGGGGGCTTTCAATCGTCGGCAGTGATACTATACTGAGATCATAGTACCTCATGCCTCGAAGTTTCCTCACGGGAAGTCACCAACTAATATTATCACAGATTGCGTTGCCGCCGTTGCGGAGGCGGTCAGAGCCCTTTATGGAATCGGTTTCCAGACTATTTCTGGCACGAGGTCATTCCCTTGGCGTGTCTTGTGAGTACAATAATCACCGTCATTGTGTTCGGGCTCTCCCGTTCCTTCAGCCGGCAGGTACTCGCGTCTTTAACTGCCTCCCCCGCCCTGGAAAACCTTAAAGGTGCAGTTCGCTGACTTGATGATTGGTGTCGTTGTCTGCATAACACACCAAAAGAGCACAATGTTACCGCCGAGATGATGGCAAAACTCACAGATGAAGCCAATGTTGCGCAGCGATTCTCGTTGCTGCCCATGACCTAGGCTCTTGGCTGTGAGTTGGATCTTGTCGCAGTCGCAAAATTTATGGCCGCAGATTTTCTCAGATGCGACTCTTTTGGTCACATATCCATACTTCCTGCCGTGTTTGGCCGTCGCTGCTTTGCAAGCCCATCGGTCGGCCTGTGCATGTCCGTGTTTAGGTGCATGTATGGAGTCTTTCAATTATCTTCTTCCCGCGTGTCATTGGACACCTCGACCCACGATGGGTTCCCTCAGAAGCATTCCTGTATACACTGTGATCTCCACTCGACAATTTTGCACCATCCCGCCGGTAGGGGCCAAAATATCACATTCCTTGGGTTTTGTGTCTCACGGAGGAAACGCTGACACTTGGGCCAACTTAGATCCGGCCCACGGTGAGTAAACCGCAAGCTATAAGGCTTTATTCAGTTGTCACTTACAAACTTGAAGATACTCAACTCGATTCTTACTTCTGCGCTAAATCTATATGCATCGATATTGTGTACTTCGATAGCAATCGTAACTTGGAGACTCGGACATTAGGAGGAAGACCCCGGCGACGGTGACATATTATCTACCCCTCCCTCCCTCATAGCAAGCATTTTTACCCGTGGGGTGCACTCTCGCCACTCCCAGAGGCTTGTTCCATGGCATTTATCTCGCTATTTATGATAATATCTGTAGAAGAGTGAAAATAACAATTTCCCCGGAGATCACAGTGCCGCTGAGAAAAATACCGCTCACGCGAACGCGTGAGCATGAGAAGAATAGCCAATGGTATTTTTCGAGCCTCTGCCTCTGTTATGGGGGCACTCCTCATCATGATTTTTTCATATGCTGGTTTCAGCCACTCCTCAACGTGGTGCTTCGTGGCTAGCCCAATTATATCGAATGGGGAAGCCTCATCAAGTCGAGGTGTGATTTCTTCGATAGCCCTTGCGCGGATTGTATCGAAGAGGAAGCGGGCAGAGATCGGAAGTAGCAGCATCCAATCAGCCAAATCGGTACCATAGTCGCGGTGCATGCTAAAACCCGTAATTAGTCATGGGCTCCTCCGGCCTGTAATGCTTACGCACCCAAAATAAAAAAATCGAAAAAGAGATTCAAACTCGGCGGCGGTGGTACCAGGAACATTGATCGGATTTTTTTCATCTGCGCCCTCCATTACCGATGAGTCACCTTGGGGAAGGGTGAACATATCCCGGAAAAATGCAGACTCTCGAATCAGGAAGTAACGATGTATCTTATACGTCCTCTGTTCTACCTGGACGTAGAGTATGGGGTCGTTATTTAAAAGGGGAAAACAGAACAAGGCGACTTACTCGCAGAAATACTACCGCATCATCGAGGTCGAGAGAGTCCTGAACTTTTGCGGTGCAAGAGGATGTGTCGGCAGGATTCGCTGGGTCTTCCGACATGGTGGAGGTAAGGGATATTGAAGCAACAATATGCTTGCTATATAGTACCAATCAGTATAACTTGAGGAGATACTGGTGGATAGAGAGAGGCTAGGCAGTTTGGTTGACTCTTGTCCGCAGCACAGTGTTACGCCGCTTTTCAGAACAACATAACCGACTTGAAAGAGCGCTGACTACTGTCTATAGTAACACGTATCCCAGGGTCATTGGGAAATCATTCCGTACTCTTCTATCATTTTATCATTGCAAATGTTAGGAACGCCACCTGATTGACGGCTCCCCGAACCCCGAATAGAGAAGAGAAGAGTAGGAGATTGAGTCACGTGCTACAGTTGAGACCTGCCAAGTTTTCTGAAATCATGCCAAGTGATACCACCAATGTCCTTGCGTTGCGTTGCATCGGCGGTCGGCGCGCCGTATTGGAATCGGTTTTCAGACTATTTTGGGCATCATCTCCATCATCGTGTCCGGCCTCTCCTGTTCCTTCTCGGCACTCACGTCTTTAGGTGTCCCGAAAGACCTTAAGGGTGCAGTTTGCTGGCTTGATAATTAGTGATTGCAAAGGGCACATTCAAGTTGGTACAGTCAAACTTGCAATCGTGATGGCAAAGCTCACAGATGAAACCAGTATTAATGCTGCGCAGGGATTCCCCGAGTCATTGCTGCCCATGACCTACTATAGTAGGCTCTTGATTGTGCGAGTCGAGTCGCAGTGCGACTGGGTTTGGTGCCTTGTGTATTGTCCCTAATTCCCCAGATTTCTCAGTCCCTCCATCGGTGGGATCTTGGTGGTGCAAGATTGCTGACAATTATCTTTGTTGGCCAGTTCCAGGCTGATTTTCATCCGCATGGGCAACTTTTTTTATTCCGAACGATAGTCCCATTGGCATTTTGAGTACGATTCCCATGGGACTGTCAAGATCACACTCGCATTCATCTTCTTCATTGTGCATCATATCGTTAACGTTCAAAGACAGAAACTCTGCCGTGGCAGTCATCACAACTCATCTGATGTCTTTTTTCCTCGCTTCTGTGGATCAAGATTCTCTCAATGGGCCAATGATATTCCAGGGTCTGGACCTCTCCTACAGTCACGAATCTTATCAGTACACTATACATTAATCAGGTTTGACCGTGGGGTGTACTCTCGTCATTCCCGGGAGCTTGTTCCATGTCCCTGACCTCACTATCTATGATCTGTTCCGTAGAGTGGTGAACCAGTCCGCAACTATAATTGTAACTATTCCGGCCGTGCTGATTGTGCTGCTGACAGTGCTGCTGACACTGATACCGCTCACGCGCACGCGTAAGCATGAGAGTGATGGTGAAAGGAAGTTTGCGAGCCTCTGCCTGCGTTATGAGTTCCTTCCTTTCCGTGATCTTTTGATACGCTGGTTTCAGCCACTGCTTAACGTCGTGTTTTATGGCCAACGCAATTATATCAAATGGGGAGGCCTGATCCATTCGGGATGTAATTTCTTCGATAGCCCTTGTGCGGACTGTATCGAAGAGGAGGCGAGTCGAGATCGGAAGTAGCTTCATCCAAACGGCCAACCTGGTACCGAAGTTACGATGCATGCTGAGCCTCACGATCAGTTATGATCTTTGGCCTGACATGGAACGCTGACGTACCCAAAATAAAAGAATCGAAGAAGACAGTCAAACTCTTTGGTAGAGATACCAGGGATAATGATCGGTTTGTTTTCATCAGCACCCTCTACTACCGTTGAGTCGCCTTGAGGAAGGGCGAACATATCCCGAAAAAATGCAGACTCCCGAATGAGAAAGTAACGATGAATCTTATACGTCCGCTGTTCCACCTGGGTGCATTGGATGGGCTTCGTATTCTAAAGGAGAAACCCTAACAAAAGGACTTACTCGAAGATATACTAGTGAATCTTCGAAGTAGAAAGGGTCTTTTTCTTCAATATCTAAGGATGCGTCAACATACATCGCTGGGTCTTCTGACATGCTGGAGGACACGGGTATTGAAGCAGAAATATGCTTGCTATATAGTACCAATCAGCCTGGAATACTATCATGGGAAATCACTATAATAGGGCGTAACATGCCACAAGTTTATGACGTCGACCGGATAAAAGGGGATTTGGAAGCTGGCTGCGCCGCAGTTCGACCTGTCATTCTGTCAACCTAGACTTCTATCTAGTTCTCTGGAACTTGTCCGCAGTGTTTTGTTGCTATACAGGGTTATATAATCGATCACCGCAAATTGAGAGAACCTTGACTGTTGCGCATCATAGTAACTGTGTACCTTGGCGTGACATAGAAAGTGGTGCTTAGCATGATTTGGTGACCGTTCTGGAATCTGAATAGTGTCATTTTCGTGCTTCACATGATGCTTCTATCGATATCGATATTGTCATTGCCAGCGTTAGTTACGAATGCGCAGAAGCACGAATAGTGAATAAAAATGTTACGTATCGAGGTCACGTGCTGCACCAGTAATTGAGACCATTCTGTTACCTCGGATATTATTGAGGTTGTAGATCTCAAAATCTCAACGGATTGATGAGTCGTCTGCTTGCTATATATGCTACTACTATAAAACTACCATTGGAAACTTCCGAGCGCCCCACAACTGGCAAACCCGCGTTGACCCTCCCAACTCAGTGTCGAGCATCACTTCAAATATCTTTGTGCCCCCACTCAGGCCCACCGGCACGCCGTTAGACATCGAACTAAAAGTATGCGATCCCAATCAAGATACTCACTGACATATAACAAATTAATCTCTAATCATGGGTGCACCCTCTTCATCGCTCCCAAGATCTGTTTTTCTTTTCTTTCTGGAAGGCTCTCCCCCAGCAGCTTGCTCCATGATCTTGACCTCATCATCGATGATTGCATCAGTAGATAGGTGCCAGCCATGGTTTTGTTTATTGCGCGGATGCGGATGCGGATACCGATACCGCTCACGCGAACGCGAAAGCATCAGCGCGGTGGAGAAGGGAATCTTGCGAGCCTCAGCCTCTGTTATGAGAGCTTCTCTTGCCATGATCTTCTTGTACGCTGGTTTCAGCCATTGCTTAACGTCGTAATCCAATGCCAGCCTGATCAGGCCGAATGGGCAAGCCTCATCCATTCGGGATGTGAGCTCTTCGATAGCCCTCGTGCGGACAGTATCAAAGAGGAAGCGGGTGGCGATTGGAATTAGTGCAATCCAATTACTCAAGTTGACCGTGTATTCTCGATGCATGCTACGACTCATGGTCAGTCATTAGCACCTTCGACATGGCATGTTTGCATACCCAAAGTAAAAGAATCCAAGAAGAGCCTCGAACTCGGAAATTGTTGTATTGGGAATGTTGATCGGCTGTTTTTCATCTACTCCCTCGACTGTTGATGGATCACCTTGGGGGAGGCAGAACAAATCCCGAAAAAAAGCCGACTCCCGCGTCAGGAAGTAGCGATGGATCCTGTAAGTCTGTTGTTCTACCTGCGCACAGAGGATGGGCATCTGGACAGGGGGCGAAGGACCTACAGTGACTCAAAAAGGTAATGCACGCCACACACTTTGTCGGCATTTTGTCTCGCGTTTGTGTAATATCATAGATACACTCAATAAAATCACTGTAGTATAAAGCCTAGGGTCTGATATAACAGAAGAATGCTTTTCTGTGGCATTTTTTGTGTTTTGTACTGAGTTATGGCAAAAACTATGGATAATATGCTGTGCAATTTATTTTTGGGTCGGGTAGTGACGGTAAAGACCGTCTTGTAGAACATTTACGCAACGCTTTTCTCCATACCTAAGCCTCAAATCCCATTAAGCCCCCTCTCTTCTACTTTATAGTAATGACCAAGTATACAACTCCCACCAAGAAAGCCCAGATCTGTGAAGATCATGAAGCTGGTCTCCCAGCCACTGACATCGCACTCAAATTCAAAATTCATCGCACCACCGTTACCCGCATCATCAAGCGCTATGCTAAGTCTAAAGACTACTATCAGGTCAAGCATAAACCAGGTCGACAGCGAAAGTTCACGGCTTCTGACACCAGGCATGCAATTCGTTTGTTGGGCCGTGGTCTTGCACATGACGTCTCAGACCTCCAAAAACGCTTTTTCTCCCATATCAATGCAGAAACCATTCGAACAAGGCTATGGGCATGTGGGCTTAGGGCCTATGTACGTCGTAAAAGGCCCTTTCTGACAGAGGCTCACAAGAAGCATCGGCTGGAGTGGGCAAAAGCACATGCTGATTGGACTGTGGAGAACTGGCAAGCAGTTATCTTCTCAG
>QLPC01003216.1:0-27217 GCA_003314055.1 Lactifluus hygrophoroides | reverse complement strand
AGCGCTTCGGAAATGAAGGGGTGTTGGATTGGATGAAAATGAAGGCAAGGGGAGCGGGAAGTCGGCCGGCTAGAGGCTGGCCAGCACGCAAACGGATAAGCGGAGGAAGAGTTGTGGACAACAACTGCAGAGATGTATGGGGTGAGTGCTTGCATTGTGTGTGACGCGACGACTTACCAACTTGGACGAGTTGTACACCCTTCCCTTGACATGGCTCTGCACATCTGGTCTTCCGCCATAAGGGTTTGTTGCGAAAATATGCACTGTCCTCTTCTTCGTGGCAACAGCGATCCAACGACTATCAGAGGCCCAATCAAGATTCTCAACGATAGCAGATGTCCTCCCTCGATGGAGATCATACATATGCCAAGGAGAATTATCCTTCAGAAGTGTGAGCATCAGACTCCCATTGCTATAAGCAAATAAACATCACCTACCGGCACAGCGGGGAAACTCTGTGCTTCATCAAACCGGTCCAGTTCACCTGTCACAGAACGCAAGGCATGTGACACGGGCCGCACTTGGAAAACTCTGATGGTTTGCCCGTCGCCTGGGGCGACTACGAGCATAGCACCGTCAGCGGAAAACCGCAGCGCTGAGATAGGTTGACGCTTTGACGCGAGGAAGTCGACAATGAGTTCAGGCGCATGAGGTGACGGCACGGTGAGGGGTGCCAAGTCAAGTATCCGTACGTGGTACCCAGTCTGCATCGACTGGGTTTTGGACTCCTGTGGGAGAGTATCTTGTTCAGGAGCGCTACGCGACAGGGGTTTAGAAGGGGCGGTAGACGATGTATCCGACATCCGGGCACGAGCAGCAATAAGCGCCCGACCACCCAGAGCACGCATCCCACTAAGCACAGACCCCCCCACGCGGAGCGCCATGCCGCTAAGGTCACTTTGCACATCGAGTCCCTCAGCGCGGACGGGTGCTTGTGCTTGTTGCTGACCTGGGGTAGCAGTGGCGGTTCCACAAGCATAGGCGAGGAAACGTTGGGACAATGCAAATACGGGATGGGATGTATCAGAGATGTAGTCTGCGTCTATATCAGTTGGTGGTAATATAGTGGCTTCGAGATTTGCGGGTGTCGTCGATGGTGGTTGAGAATGTGTAAACGTAGAGAGACCAGAGGAGATAATAAATAAGGATGCGAAAGTGCAGGATGAAAGGATACGAATTGAAGTTGGATTTGACGTGCCCTGAGCGAAAGCTGAGATGCTACCAAGTTAAGAACGCATGCAACTTACGATGGTGATGACGTCTGAATTCGCTGAAAACGATGCAATACCTGGAATGGAGAGTTTCTTGACGACGTCATGGTTTAAAAGGGAATATAGAAGGAAGTCTGGTGCCTGGCGTGGACGTTTGGCACTGCAAAGGCGTGTGAGGGTGACACAGGCAAAAGCAAGTTCCTGTCCTCACATTATGCCAAGGAGTGGTCGCGAACTCAAGAATTGATCGTTTGAGGGTGTCATAGGATTCGGTAGAATACCTGCATGCAGAATATGACCCCACCCTGGGTCAGACAAATTTAATAACTCTGTGATAGAATCCAAATTGGTGCAGTCCCAAATCTGCAGCCCAGACAAATAACCGAGGATCAACAGCCGTCTGCGGAGCGGTGTGAGAACGAGGACGTATTCTAAATGAAGATATATAATGTTACCTGTCTGGAGCAGCTCCTGCAAGACGGAGAGCATCCCACCTCGCCAGGATGATATGTTCTGAATCATCACTCCTCGGATAACGTGGAAGGTCTGAGCGAGTACCACCCTGGGTGGGTTGGTGCTGATCAAGCGTAAGTACCTCATCTAGGGTCTGTCCGCTGGTCTCTGTGCCCCAACTTCGACGGTGATTGGCACTTTCGGAGGAAGCAGTTGTGTGAATAGGTGACATAAAGCGACCAAAGGAAACTGGGAGAGAAACTCGTGGAGGTGATGGCGAGGCGGAGGGTACGGTGATGGAGATGGACGTTGGGACATAATTCCGTACAGCCCGCGAAAGACCCTCAAAACGTGTAGGCTGCCTGGACAAAGAGGCGTTAACCCAACGAACGAGAGAACACCATGGAGAGAAATCAGAAACAGGGACAATCTAGTCGTGGTTAGCCGTATGGGAGGGGGGAGGCATGAGGCAGTAGCATGACAGGAAGCGCTCGGATCCTGATAGAGTAGAAAATGAGTGAATTAGGCGCGCGAGTAAGTATTCTAATCCGAAATCGCAATGTCATCATAAAGTGAAATAATGCCAGCGAGGTCATATAACCCCGAACACTTTCCAGGTTGCGCTCAATGCGTTTGTGGCTCTGTCTGGGCGTTGGGTGGACGGAGTGCATGATAGAAACTATGAGGGATCACGAAAATATACCACGAGGATATTATATATCATGACAAAAAGGAACGCATGTGCAAGGAGAATTGGGTCGAGAGAGGTAGGGCTCACTTGGAAAGTATAGGAGAACGAATGTGTCCAGGCGGCTCCTGGTACAAGGGCGTGTCCGGAACATGCGTAGAAAGTGGTTTCGTGGTGTCGTTAAATGCTTCCAAAGGGGACAAGTAATCCTCGGTATATATGGGACCATCGTAAATGCCTAACTCGTTGTCGGGAGCCTGGGGGCTCGCCACAACTGCGTGATGCAGGGTGGCGTCGTGTTCTGGTTCTTGAGAGGGATCTGTAGGACCAAGGAAAGTTTCCGGGTAATGGAAAGAAGGATCGAACTGAGCGAGAATAGAATGCGAGTGGAAGGTATGATGAGCAGAGTCGGGGGATGCATTAAGGCTCTTGTCTGGCATTAAACGCAGATGATGGGTGCGGTGAATAATGACTGATTGTGGATCGTCTGGTTTAAAATAAATAACGACGAAAGGCCTCTGGAAGGAGAAGAGTGTGAACTGGAACTGGAACTGGAGTATGTTGTATCTGGTACGGTGTCAATGCAATGGAGAAGCACCTGGGCGTGCCCTTGGGGGCTCGTGCCACTAGCGCGGTTCATGACTCCGACGTATAAGACTTCCATTTAGGGATAACTGTGCCTATCGTGACAGCGCTATGGTCATCCTCCATCCCCCATTCAAGTTTAAATTTGGGAACGTTAGCTCTCCTTCCGAGTAACTTAGTTACGCTGCCTCCGTCATTGTGCCAGTGTCTTTTTTTCTGTCTGGCTGGGGCTGGCCAATGGGTTGCCGCCATTGGTCACGTGGCCCGCATTTACGTAACTCAGACGAAGGGTGCTTTATACCATGATCTCATTCCCTCACGCTAAAGTATCGGAGTATTCCCATTTCGACCCATCACCTTTCACGACCTTGGCGTCAGGATGTCCCTCCAGCAGGTCGACACCGACGCTCCGCAGCGCGTTGACGCACCACTCGGGATAGCCTACATCCTCGAAGTAGTTTGCGAAAAAACTCCTGAGATATGTGGGGAATGTGCCCTCCACGATTGAGTCGCGTGCTTTGCCCGTGACTTGCGCTTGGAAGGTGAGATTGTGCAATGTGACAGCTAATACAGATGTGAGGATACATATCATTATGCAGTAACAAGATCTGGCACCATGTGCAGCAGCGGTTTCGTGTGTGACCGTGTGGTGTAAAATTGCTCTTGATACTCCATTGCTACAAGTTGGGCATGGGCATTCGGGGTCAATTGGATTCAAGTCTTTCGCATGTTTCCCTAGTTCTTATTACAGCTAGGATCAAGGGTATTCGTGCCCCAGGAACTGAAAGCTTACTGAGATTGAGAGGTCCATTGAAAGTGAGTGCAACGCCAAACCGTGCTGTTCTCGTCGGGAAAACGCAATCTGCCTGTGAATAAGACTGAGATTCTCACGATAGTTGAAAGTCGTATAGATCTACCATATCGACCCCCAGTGCGATACACACGAGAAGATCTGAAAAAAGTTGAGTAACTGATCTAAATACCCAGCAATAGCTTCACCTTCAGCGAAACCTATACCCATTGAATACCTGGGTTCTGTTTGGAATCAGCACCTTTCGTTGAAACAGAGGCCTAACCTTACTGTCGGCAGGGAGCTTGTTCGCACACTGTTTCATTCTATATTACAGTGAGTATAAGACTGACGGAAAAGGTAGTAAGGCACATTCGCCAAAAGGTATCTGACATACATCTGTTAACATAACGATACAGGTTCGGGGAGGCTAGGGACATGCCTTTTTCTTCTCCTCCACTAAGTCCTCCGATAGCATACCCAAAGACTTTGTGTCGTCGCTTAATCATCTCATCCAAGCATTCATCTCGTAATACGGGGTCAAGGCCCCCTTGGACAATGGCGAATAGGTTTTGAACGTCGCTCCTTCCCGATTTCTCGTGGAATTCGATGCAACGATCGAGCCAACGGATAGACCGCTGCATCGCTTCGCCGACTCTTGGGCCAACCGTCAAACTTGATACTGCGCTTCGAATATCAGCAACCATTACGACCCACCAGTGGGGAAAATAAAAATACTAACCAACATCGTCAAGTTGCATGATAATGTCGCCCCCGATTGCGTGTTGTATGGACATACTCTCCTCGGGCTGTGCTGACGTAAAGACAAGAGGACTCGGGGTTCAGAGGCACACACCGTCAGCATTGTCGGCTCTCCCGTGAATGGGCTCGCAAAGAGAGCACCCTCTTCTGTGATTTTCGTGAACTTGTTAAGGGATACTAATTGAAAACCACCACTGTCCTTCAATCAAGGTGAGAATGTTTCACGATAGATCAAAACAGCATGTCGCGCACCGTAAGGAGATTGTGATTCCAACCCTGAAGTTGATGTGCTCCACCAGCTTCTCGTAACACCTTGATCCCAGGACGCAGATTGAGATGATATGTATTGTTCAGGATTAGAGTAATGCCAAGTCCTTCCATTTGCTGTGGGGTTAGGCCCTTGATAGCTGCCTGTGTCGCAACAGGCATGAATGCAGGCAGAAGGGTGACGCCATCTAGGCTAACGAATTGAGCGTCATGTTTTGTCGGAGGTCCATAACAGTTGGCCTTCCCAACTCACGGGAAAGTTTCATCCTTGAGACACGCGCTCGTGTCGTATGACAAGTGGCAAGAATCTCGAACTGCATAATGCAGTACTTGATATAGGCAATTGGGGGAAGAGAAAGAATGCCACACCACACCAGCACGTCACCGCTTCTTGTCCCGTCGTGAGAGGCGCCACCTCAACTCGTGGGCGCCAAACTATCACCTCCAGATCCGTTCTGCTTGCAGAACACATCCGCCTCCGTGGCCAATCTCTTCTCCAAAGGGTCAAAACAAATATGCGCATAGGCGTAGCTAATCTGTGTATCCGTGTGCCTGCCAGTGGCCCATGCACCACCGGTCCCGATCTCTTCTTGGGAGAAACATTTCTACTGTAACTCGCATAGCAGTTATAATTGTCAATGGTGCCCGTCCGAGAAGTCTTCGACCCAATACAGTGAGAACTGGTTTTAATCATCTTCATTGCGCCCAAATCGTGGATTAGGTATATCACACTACTCCGTTTCTTCATGTAGCCCATCGACTTTTAATTTGGAGAATCTCGGGTCGACATCGCAGAAGGAACTGTCGATTCACACCACGTTTTCCTGAAGTTTGCCTTCTGTTGGCACAGGATATAACGAGTCGTGTCGTCTGTCTGTCTAGAAAGGAGACACTTCTCTCCACAGCTATGGGCCTTATGGCGGACATCTCTCGGAGCCATGACGTTGTACAACAGTTGACCTGGCGTACCGCCATACTTATGCTGCATCGATTCCAGGGCCCCTACTAGTAGCATCTTAAGGAAAAAGGTTCATCTTATGATTTTGAAGGTCTACTTCCATGTCTCTTCGCCATCGCTGTCTTCGCATTGGTTATTTCCGCTAAACGCTAAAATGCCACAAGCTTCTGGCACCCACGTAAGCCCCTCAGTTCGCAGAGTTTTCGCGGGTACTTTGCATTCGAAGTCGCTTTCTTGGCACGGTTAATTAACGAAACCCTAAAGGTGAAATACTCTTAACTTTGCGTTGTTCCTGCGTCATAATTTTCCATCATTTAACTAGATCTAAGTCTGTCTCGTCCACAATAAGTTTTTACCATTGACACCCTTACCTATCACTTATTACTACGGGCCTCATGGATGACATATTCCGGGAACTGCACTCTTGCCGTATTCCTCAACGGTGGCCTGCCTATCCTTGTCCCTCTCGCCAGGGGTTATTCTGTAGTTATCACCATGTTTTGACTTTACATTCGATGGTGACACCATCCTCATTTCCTGATTCCTGAAGCTCTGAGCCGTGTCCTGCTTTGACTTCCATTGTAGGTTTTCTCGTGTTGCCGTCGGAAATAGACGGCCCACAGATGTTGGACACAACATTCTGTCTTAGCGCAAGGCATCCACGCTGTAAAGGTTCCTTGCTGCTTCTATAATCGCCGTTGCAGCTGTTAATGACACACGAATTACGCTTTAGGGAAGATCCGCCGTTGAATGGTTACGGTGAACACTGCCATGTCAATGGCTGCCCGCTAGCCACTTCCCACTCGGTTGACCCGGGAATATCGGGTTTCACTGGACTTGATTCTTTAGCCATCAGCAATGCGTCCGCCTCAAGTCATCAACGCCATGGCCTTGCTTTCAGGGCGTCGTCCTTCGGCATGCAACTTCCCCAACTCAATGACTACGTCAGCCTTTCCGAGTAGTAACTGCACCGTACGAAAAAGTCTTAGATAAGTGCTACTGTCAATGGGCCTCGCCATGTAACAACTCCTCTTCCTCTTCTGCTTCTTCACCGTACTATTTCGAGTTGTTTGGTGTGAGCGTCTATCACCCACTGTGATGCAATGCATGTTGTTTGAAACACTCGGAAAACTCCGGATTGATGTGATTTTCCACCTACTGTCCCAAACTGTCTCATTGTCTTACTATGTGACCCCTCGACCCTAGACGAACACCTCGAACACCTCCGATGCGTTTGTCAAGTAGAGGGAAGTTGCGAAGACATTGCAAAGGGCTGCACCAATGCCACACCCGCAAAACTGCAAGGGGGTCAAGGGCCATTTGATAAGCTTAGCCCTCGATACACGCAAAATACCAGACGCATTTCCTTGCGAACCCAGAGAACTACTCCATTAGCTGTGACGAGCGCTCGTACGCAATGGGCAAAGCTCCGCGCACAATCCAATATCTGAGGCCTGGCGCGCCGTAAAGCTCCCAACACGCATGCTTGCCTCGAGCGCGCAGCGCAGACATGTCGCGCACGCTCACTTCTAAGAAAGCGGAAATGACGCAAACATGCTGCGGAAACAAGCACCGGGCGCTTGGCTTTACATCAAACGGCGCCGTCATTGGTCGTCATCAACGCATGGGTGGCGGGAAGCCCCCGCACGCGGGCGACGCACTGCAGGCCGCTATCGATAGGCACGGCCACCTGGATCATCCGCACCGCGGACACGAGGCAAGCCGTTCCCGATCAGTGGCTCTCCCTGGACTGGATGGAGAGAATAAGGAACAAGGAACTTCCGTTTTCTACCTAAATGAATCACAGCAACGTTGTAATATCGGGTGCGCTGAGGGTGCGGTGTGCGGCGTCACCCTTATGACGTGGCACCGCCAGCCACGTACGCGTGCCTGCGGGGAGACTCATTTTGTGTGCCCGACTAATGGAGGTGTCGGGCAATTGACACGCAGGGGCCGGCATGGATCGCCGTCACGTTCCGTGAGAGGCCGTGTGAGAGGTGGATACGGTATTATGAGACCACGTTCAAGGGGTCAGCAATACATCTGCATGATGGAAGCGACGCGTGTGGCGCGATGAGGTGCGCACAGATGATATGGGTGACGTGACACCGGATGGCTGCCCGAGGTGCGGAGGGCGGTCGCCAGGGCATCAGATGAATCAGGTGATGCAGTGCGCTACCGCGGGGATGGGCGGCCAACCACAAGTGGCGGGGCGGGCCGCGGCCGCAGTAGCCGAATTAGGGAAAGAAGGGACAGAAGGAAAGGCGCCACGCATGGATGGCGCACGGTGCGCCTTGCGGATGCGGCGTGGATACGCCACCATCTCGGTTCCACAAGACATGCGGTATGTCGACGCCCCACAGACGCGCGTCGCAAAGCGCAAGGTGCCGTGTCCCTCGGACGATGAACCGCCCCTCCGAGGGTGGCAAACATCATCATAATTTGCACTGATGCCGCGGCGCCTATGCCAACATCCCCGCCCGGTAATCGTGTACGCAGTGCACGTCGGAAGGACCCCAAACTCCGCGACACGGCCGCAAAGGGCATGCTGCAAGTTGGCGGGGGTTGAGGCTGTTGATCGGGACCGAAGGAAGCATTTTCTTACCTGGGGCAAACGCCAAGGGGACTTAACGTACTGTACAGCTTGGGGGGAGGCTAGTGGCTGGCATCGCGGCGGCAGGTGGCGCGAGCACATGGCCGCCTGGTGGCATACAGTGGGAAAGAGAATCGTATCGAATTAAGAGGCGCTCGCAAGAGAGTGGGATTCAGGATTCCACAATGAAACAGGTACTCTGTTGTAGAAGGCAAGACGCAGAGCGTGATGATGTAGCCGGTGCGCGGGAGATTGGAAGATCAAAGCGGGTCGGCGTGTGCATGTAAGTTAAGTTGTTGTACACAAGTAAAGATATAGACGTGAGAAGATGGCATCGGCTGGTGGTGATCTCGGCGAAGGTGGAGCGAGTGGGCGGTGGGGGGAGAAGGCCGACGGGGAGGGGGAAACAAATATAATCCTTCCCAGCGTGGGACGTGCGCGCGCGCGGGAGATTGAGGGGGGCGCCAGAGACTGCGACAGGGCGCCCTGAGCGTGTTTTGCCCTGACAGCGACTGATGGAGTAGCAGCCAGCCTTTGTGAGAGATACTGTATCGTATAGATGCGAAACAATCGTGGGCGCGTTGCTGGGTACAATTTTGTTGTTGTTGTTATTGTCGTCGTCGGTCGTTGTAGTTGGTCGTCGTCATCGTCGTCGTGGATGCGTACCGCTATTCGTGTGTGCGTGTGTGTACACGTACTAACCAGTACTCCGCGATTGCAGCAGGTTACAGTCTATTAAAAGCTCCGAAGGGGAGAGCCACACACCACATAGACATACAAGAAAAGAAAAAAAAAAGATATAATAATAGGAATGAACGTGGTCCGGTGTCAGTTTCCGTCCTCATGGCAAGTCGGCAATCGGGTTTCGTTGGTGGTTGGGGTGTCAGGGGACTGTGGCGGGGCCGACCTTGAAACAAAACAAGGAAAGCGAAGTGAGAGAGACGTCGTCGGAAGTGAACCGGTGAAGCCCCGGGGGGCCCCGCCCGAGCAAGTGTGAGTAAATCCCCGGGAGCCCGGAATCGGTTCGTGTAGCGAGGAGTTTTAATGAGAGGGAAATGACCGGAAAAGGCAAAGCGCTCCTCGGGGGGTCAAACACGCGCGCGCATCGAGCGTTTTTTCCATCGCCGCGCCGCAACAGCCGCCGCCCGCCGCACCGGAACCTCGAATACTTATATCCCTTCAGACGAACCCATCCGTCATGTACTTACGCTTCACCCCCTCGTTCCTATGTCTCACTCCCCAGCCCCTCCCCAGCTTAGTAATAACACCAACAATAATAACAACAGCTCCCCCTCTCAGCTAGCCCACATACTTTCCACCGTCCTCGCAGATAATGAGTCCCTCTCCAAGGATCTCGCCACTGCCAGAGCTCGCTATGAACGCGCAGAGCAGACTCTCGCCCTCCTCAAACCACCAGCTACTTCCGCTACTGCTACGGACGATGCTCTTTCTCCTCCGCCCTCCGCCTATCCGGAACCTGCCCGGAGGACCATACTAGAACTCCAGTCGCACTTGGAGGCAGAGAAGGCAGCGCGTGAAGCAGCCGAATCTCGTCTACGCACCATATCTGAAGCTTGGCTGGACCTAGACCGCTACTTACAGGCCTCCGAAATTCATCTTTCGGATGCCCGCTCTCACTTCTCTCAGGTGCTGCGCGATGCCTCCGTCAAGCCCTCGTTCAATCCCCTCCCACCTTACCAACCACGTCGCTCTCACCAGCCAAACCTTCGTGCCTCAGCTGCTCCCCAGGCGTTCCCCCAACCACCACCTCCTTCCAGCTTACCTTCTCGATTGCGCCATCGTGATGACAATAATGAAGATGCCCCCCCTCCCAAGCGCATTCGCACAGATCGCGGAGCCCGTCATTCCACCGATGTACGTACCCGCCAGACACCCACTGTATGCTGCAGGCTGATCCTGGCTGCCCAGTCCTCACGCATCCGTGCCCATGCACTGCCCTCATACAGCACCCCCGAAATAAACCACCTCCACCCTGCTTACCCCGCACAACAACCTCCCTCACGTGGCCGCCGTCTCGATCGTCGCCAGGATCAGTCCCCATCCTTCTCCTTGTCTCCCACACGTAGCCGAAGCTCGTCTATTTCGTTGGACGAACTGCTGCTTGAAGCGACAGATGACAAACGTGCATCCCCATCGTCTCTTCAACCCGGCCATGCATATCCTTCCTATTATCGTCCCGTGTCTTCTATGCGACCTTCGCGTTCGCCTGACTATCGTGGGCCTCACACCATTCGTCGTGATGCGATGTCGCACTCCAGCGCGGTCGGCCCCGCTATCACGTCCTCTGCCCAGCCCCAGCCGCCACCCCACCCCCAGCCTCAAGGTCAGTATCAGACCCTACAGACGCACATTTTTGCTCCTCCTGTAACGGGCCCACCGGGCAAAAAACCCAAGGCTAGTGGTAAGGAGCATTCATTCTTTGTAATCATTCAAAGCTCAATCTCATCCAGAGGGCACTCCTTCCGTGTCTGCTGCCCCATCGGCTCGTTCAGTCGTGGGAGCCTCTAGCCTTCCTGCCCTACCACCCGGCGGATTTCCAGCTGTGAATGACAAGGGCCAACGCATTTGCCGGCAGTGCGGTCTCCCAGGACGGTATAAGGAGGGAAAGTGCGTTGAGAAATGGGGTCCTGGGCCCGAGGGTCCAGGGACCGTTTGTGACCGCTGTCGCAAGAAAATGAAGCGGGTCGAGCGACGTGGCACGATGGACCCTCATTCCCAAACTTCAGCGTTCGTGCACCCTCGTACACACGCACCTGTTCAAGGACGCGACCACGTGCATGCGGCGTCAGCACCGCAAGTATCAGACCGCACAATCGGCCGCACGGACACGGTGGTTGTTCCTCACCCCCCACCACTGCAGCATGTACAATTGCCATACGGAGGGCCCCCAGAACCTCGTGAACGCGATGTGGTTTCTCCCCGCAGCAACGCCTCTTCCCTTACTGTAACTCGACCTAAGGGCGATGCTGCGCACTCTGACCCGTCCTCTCGCTCACGCAGTCGTTCTCCCATACCCCTTCCCCAGCGGAACGGCTCGCAGGCACAACTACCGCCGTCTAAACTCCCTCCCCCCCTCTCCAGTGGCGAAGGAGAGAGTGATGCAGAGGGTGACCCGGAAGCGGAGGAGGTAGATGACCCTGAAGCTGACTTGCTTGCGGCAGTCGATGCGGCAGAAGCTAGCAGCGGTAAATCCACAATGGCGCCGTGGGTAAAGCGCGAAATTGAAGCCACATGAGCCCCCAAGGGCTATATTTATTCCTCTTTTGTGTTGCTTGCCTTCCAGGATACCCTCGCCACGATGTTATGCTTATCCTCGCTTTGCAGGTGTGTAGTGCCAGCTGTCGCTTCTGTATCCTAGTAGATTTATTGTCTCTACCTATGTGTTTGGTGAGTCGAGGGGGTTAATGTAACGTAGCCAGGAGCTTATACATCGGCCCATAATCAACGATCATGATGGCGTACTGACAGACGTATTAGAATATTCCCGAGCAAATTGCGGGATTCAGAAAAAAAAAACATTATTCATGTTATGTTATTGACAGCTCCTGGTGATCACCCTTTTGATGAGGCTTTTTGTGCTCGTGTTGTGCAAAGCTGTAGGAGGGCGGCCCGATAATAAATAAATAAATATATCCCCCACACCTACACGCAGCAGTCCCGCAGCCTGTGCAGAGGTGGAAAGATGCAGTCTCGGTCTACTTTGGTAAAGAAAAGGGACGCGTGCCGCGGGTTGTAGGGCTATGCTCAGCTGTGATGTGAGTGGTGAGTGGGAAGTCGCAAGTGTGCTGCCGCAGCGAGCACTGGCAAGAACCCGTCGATGCGGCGCGTGCCCGCCATTCGCGACAAGGCGTTCCGTGTTGATCAGCCCCGCCCCGAGACGCGAGACGCCGCATGTCACCGATGCGGCAAGCGCCGCGATTCGATTGAGCCCTCTGATTCCTTCACACTCGAGTCATTTAATGTACCGTACTGTACACCGACTCGGACAATTAATCGCGCCCAGTTGTATTTTTTTGGCACCAAAACAACGCCCTTTCTCTCCGTACTCAGTTCTTTCCGGGAAATTGCACCCTTGAATGAGTCTAAATCCTTCTGCAACATGTGAACGCGTTACCGGAACCACACATGTTCCTTTTGGCTCCACTGGCAGCACATGTGCCTTGGTCGCTGACGACCGCTGTTGTTGTTGGAGACATAAGCGTGGTGGGGGGCAGGTTTGATTGGCCCCTTAATAATTGTATAGTTGAACTTCCGCGCTTGTTACATTTCCGAACGCTTGCCGTTGTTTTTCCTAATCCGAGTTCTCACTGCAGCATGACATCGCAGCATGTGATCGATGTGATCTCCAGAAAAGAATTGAATTTATTTTGGGGTCTTCCCCCGAGAACAAAAAAGAATGATGCTGACGGCGGCGGGTGAGAGCTCCTTAAAGAATGGCCGCCAGTGGTTGTCGGACATGCGCTGCCCACGCCCATCACGGCAGTACTCTGAATAGCACAGCCATGGCGGGCTTCGCTTCATATTATACTCCGACACGTACGTACTGTACTGTAAGTTACTCGGAAGATCATCGGCCATCTTTGATTGCCACGTAATCGAGTGAATACAATCTGCCACTCGTGACCGAGATGCAGAGGATATAATGAACACCAAATTAAGACCACGGCACACTGTTACTTCACTACATGCGTCGCGCTTCATGTCCACGTTTTCACGTCTCCACAGCGAAGCCACCATGCACATACCGGCTGGTGGCGCCCAGGAGGTGTATGACGGCATCTGCCCATACTTCCGTGCGTAAGCCAAAGGAAGAAGGCTCCATCGCGTCTGTCTTCTCGTCGCTCTCTGGCAAGGCGCCTGCTCTGCCCCCGCGCTTTGCGGATCTGAAGAAAGAGATATGGGTGGATACCCTCCTGCACAGCTGGCGCGAGGTTCTTGATGAATTGGATAATACGGTGGAGGAAGTGGCCGCGAGAGGCGCTGATGTGCGTGAGTTTTGTAATCATCCACCCTGCTCTCCATTGACACACTGTAGATCATACCATCCGTGCGATTCTCGGAATTGAAAAAAGGACTATCTCAGGATCAGATCTCCGAAATCCGTAAATCAGGTGTCGTGATTATCCGAGGCGCCGTACCGAGCGAGGTCCGAGTCTGCTGAACCGTCCCAGTTTCCTCGACTTTTCAGACTAATCATATCCCGCTTGGTACATACAGGAAGCTCTTGGTTGGAAACAGTCGTTGAAGGATTACATTTCTTTGAACTTTGACAAAGTCAAAGGTTTGTCACCATTCAGGTCATCGTGAGAATTTGCCGTCTGGAGTGACCCTACGGTATATTATACTAGGTTTCCCCGAGGGCAACATTCAAGTGTTCGAGATCTACAATTCGGGTCCGCAGACTCGTGCACGCACGCACCCTGCGCTTCTACAAACGCAGCGTGCTATCCTACAGTTGTGGCACTCGTCAGATCCCGGGGCATGTCTGAGTCTCGGCACGCCAATTAGCTATTATGACCGTTTCCGGATACGCCAACCTGGTGACCGCTCATTCGTACTTGCACCCCATATCGACGGCGGTTCGCTGGAGCGTTGGGAAGATCCCGGTTTCCGTGCGTGCTTTGGAGCTATCCTCAGCGGGCGCTGGCGCGAACACGATCCGTTCGATGCCGCCCCACGCCTTCATGCGCATCAGGATCTCTATCACGCTGCGTACGCCCTCTCTCCATTGCCTTCCTACCGCGTCCGGTTACATACATGCACCATAGAAATCAGTGTTCAATTTTCCGTCCTTGGCAAGGTTGGACCTCAATGTCGACGACTGGCCCTGGAGAGGGAACACTGCGTGTCGCGCCGTTTCTCAAGTTGGCAACGGCGTACTTAATGCTACGACCTTTCTTCAAGCCGCGGACGCCGACTTCCGGGCCTGATGACTGGGTCGTTGACCTCGAGAGTGCGGATTTTCCGGGTTCTCAAATGGGCAAGACCCAGGAGTTAAACGACCGAACACACCCCCACTTGCAACTTTCCCGCACAATGGTATCTGTGCCGCGCGTCGAACCTGGGGACCAGATTTTTTGTGGGTGTTACTCGTGGACTTGTGGCTCTCAACAAGATATAGACCGATGATGGCGCTCTAGGGCACTGTGATCTCATACATGCAGTCGAAAGTCTGCATGGCGGACAAGGCGACTCTTCTGTGCTCTATATTCCGGCAGTTCCTCTAACCATCGAAAAGCGAGCACCTTCTTTGTCGTACCTTTCCATGAATTGATCTCAGCCTCTACACAGTGCAGGATATCTTCGAGACCAGCGAGAGTACTTCAAGCGTGGCCTTCCTGCCCCGTAAGCCCCGTGATGCCTACCTTCTCTAGAACTTATTGAACATATCCTCGCCCCCAGTGACTTTCCAGGTGGGGAGGGCGAATCCCGCTTCCTAAACCGAGGCGGAAAGGAACATATACAAGGAGTAGCAGGCCTTCGCGCTCTTGGATTCGAGAAGTTTGATGTTCCGCATGGAGTGAGTGAAGGAGAAGCTCAGGCCATCCTTGTGGCAAATAAGATGTTATTCCCTGAAGTTTCCGGGTAAAGGTGGCACCCATTCTTTCTCCGTAAGACGTAGGAACTCCTGCAGAATCAGAAGGATAAACGAGATCTTCTGATTCCGCTGTTGTCTACATCCCATCAATGAGCATGATTTCAATGGAGACTGGACCTAGTGTATAGCAAGCGATGAAGAATTAGTGACCACATTTCAGACCCGGGCCTGCCGTCATCCGCCAGCCATATCGAGTGAAATCCTATTCTTTTCGCCGTCTGTGCCCAGCTCGGATCGTCGATCATCGGATGGATGGTATTCTCACTTCGGCTCGGCTGGTTTTTTTTATTCAAATTCCTAGTCCTGAGGTGCCAGTGGACGTTCTCGCAAATGTGCCTATCAGGTGAGGGTGGGGTGGTCACCGTATATCCGCAAAACAGCATTGACCGGAAGCGACGCAAGTGCGGCCTTAGCAATATCGCGATCATCTGGGACACGCCTTCCGATCTGGGATAGATCCGTAGGCGGGTGGCAAGCAGGGCACGAGGCCGCTATTGTTCCCGAGATGCTCTCGGGACCAGGATGGCTAGAATGCCTGTATTTATGCTGTATCACCCACCACGGATCCGGGTGCCAGTAAAGTTGGGACCAATGCTTGCTCACTTGCACCCAATTCGCAGTCGACGTCCGTACTAAATTCGATTGGCATTATACCAATTCCAACCGTGCCATTCTTCTCCGTAGTTGTAAAGTTGACATTAATGAGTTGAGAGCATGTCCAAATGATCAAAAATCCATGGACGATGGGAAAATTGTGAGCTGGTGTAAGCTACGTAATGTATCGTGTCTGCCTCGTTCCGTTCAGTGGAACCGGTCCATTGCAATCAGTGAGATACCATTCGAACGGGAAAATAAATGGGCTTCTCCAAAACATACAGTAAGTAATAATGCAGGAATTAGCAAATACAAGCAATGACACCATCGTAATAGGTGGGCAGGGCCTAATGGCGGCCACCTGGGAAATGGAACGAGAAGCCTCCATGCCCACCACCGCCTGTACGGAACTGGAATCCACTGCCTGCTGCTTGCTGGAAGAACTGTGCAAATGGGTGTCCACCAGGGCCACCTCCGAAATTTCCGCCAGGGAAGGGTCCGCCTTGACCTTGCATGGGGTCGTTCGGGTCATCACCATTATCAAAGCGCTGCCGCAACTCGGGGTTGGATAACACTTCGTAGGCTTCATTCACAACAGCCATCTTAGCTTCGCTGCCACCTTTATCTGGGTGTGCAGCGAGTGCAGCCTTGCGACTGCAGGAGGAACAAATTGTATCAGTGAGGGGTGGATACCGGATACAATTAATCACGCACAATGCCTTCTTAATCGTCTTTTCGTCAGCATCCCGTGAGACGCCAAGCACCTTGTAATAATCTTTATGCCTCGACTGCTTCAACAAGCGTTGCGCTTTGGACAGACGTGCGTGGATCTAGTTTGTTCTCAGGGATCAACCCTTGGTCTCGCAAGAAGAATGAAACCATACCTCGCGGTTCCCTCCTCCGCTTGCCTCCCACGCTCGTTCGTATGTGCGCACGGCTTCCTCCCACTCCTCACGCGCGAGAAGTGCCTCTCCTTTACCCAGTAGTGCATCAATGTCCTTCTCATTCCCCATCATCCGCAACAGCTCATCACACCACTGTTCGCCTGCCCGCGCCTGACGTAGCTGGACGTGCGCACGGCAGAGCGCGCGCAAGATGGCAGCTCTTCTTGGGCTCGCTTTCTTGGGGGGAGGGATGACTACGGTCCCAGTTGGTGCCGCATCTGGCCCCACAGCGCCTTCAAATGTGGCCAAGAAGCCACTACCTGGTGCACTGAGTGTCGCGTCTTTGGATGCAGCGCCAAGTATGAAGGTGATGATCCCACGCCAATCCTCTGCGGCCATCAACTCATCGAGTTTCTTGAACTGTTTGTTAAGAGACTTGACAAGGCGATGTGCCGAGAGACACGGCTTGGAGTCAGGGTCGTAATGCAAACACTGTTTGAGGTTCGCCATCGCGGTATTTGAAGCAGTAGAACCCATATAGAAATATGATACACGGAAAATGTTCATGTATGCGTCCGTTGACGGGGAGGTGATCTGGACGAGGCGGCTGTGATGCAATCGGCATGTGTTCAGAGTAAGAATAATGAATACGAACCTTAAATCTCCAACTGCCTCCTCAAAGTCTCCTGCTGCAAGTGCGCAATTCGCCCTCTGTTGCCTCAAAGGGACAGAATGTGGGGCAACGCGGAGACCCTGAGTAGCACTCTCCTCGCAAGCTGTCCAAAGCTTTGCTTTCTGGGCCTGAGCTGCCTTGCGCGCTGCTGCCTCCCCGTCCCCTACATCAAGTAAAAGCTCACGTGCAATAGGGTCGTTCTTTGCCTGGTAGTGCTTCAGGGCTTCTCGGGCTTCTGCCCATCGACCTTCTTTAGCGTGAATTTTTGCTTTCATTAAGTGAGCCTTCTCGAATGTGTCCGAAGTCAGAGTCAAAACTTGGTCAAAGTCGGCGAGCGCGTTTGCGTGTCTGCCGAGAGAGAAGTACGCCGTGGCGCGTTTATAATAAAGGGTAGGGTCCACTGGGGATTGTTCTGTAAGGTCGAGTTAGAAATGTCTTCGCTGGAACGACCACAAAAATGCAGTGTAGGATCATGGATGAACAAAAGAGGAGCAAAGCGACGCGATACTGCTTCGGGAGAAACGTCGGCGCATATACATATCACTATTGTGTGACACACTTGTCCATTCCAACGTACCTATCGCCTCTGAGTAAGCTTTCGCTGCATCGTGGAACGTGCCGGCAGATAGCAAGGCATTGGCGCGGTTGATGAGAGGTTGCAGACCTGCGGGGTATAATGCTGATCCTGGATTTGAGTCTGCAATTACAGATAACGCCGTAAAGAGGATATATAATCCGTAGAAGAGTAATGGCGGGGGCATAGTGATACAATGAAGCAGAGCGGGTCACCAAAGCCTTCCAAAGTTGAACTTTGACACGTTGACTTTGACGCCTCTATATTAAGTTAAATATTCCCACAAGTCTATATATCGTGTCTATCACATGATTCCAATTACCTAAATTAGGCAGTGGCTTTCCTCGCTGGTTCACTGCATATTTGACTTTTCATCCTGCACACGAAGGGGCGAACTTGAGAGAACATCAACAGGGAACGGGCGATGAGTGCGAAAAGGGTCAGTAAGCCTGATGCTTAGTGTTACGACTTCGTCTATGGCACTGCTCTTGTGTGATGTATATTGTACTCAAAGTGATTGCCACCTCAAGTAAACATGTTCTTCAAGTTTCAAAATGCCCGCTCTTGGCCGCGGACCATGACAACACGTTGCTATACGTCCCACGGAACGTAGGAGTACTCATGGTGAGGTAGGCCAAGATGCAGTAAGTGAAACGAGTGATTTCGACGCTGGTGGGTGGGTCGCCGATTCGGATGACTCTTATCGGGTCGTTGTACTCCATCCTTGGATTCGTCATACACGCATAATTGAGGGCTGAGAAAGGGGCGCAGCAATTGGAGGCAACTTATACCTATTCTGTCATCGACGGAAGGTGCGAGGGGACCTTTCAGTTTCTCCATATACTTCAATTGCAGAAGCACGGGATGAAGGACTCTTATTCAAAATCCCAGGTGTATGCATGACCATCATTCGGTACAGCTAACAAGCGATGTCACATTGTATAGTAGTGCCAATAGTCTCATAAGAAAATAAAAATAACACAGCGACAAGGCCACTTTGCTAGCCAGCCAGGTCATGCGCTGAGTCGCTTACAACGCTCAAAATTCACATAGTGCTCCACTGGCGTCATCCAGGTATAGGCTCCACACCCTTCATTTTATAACCTCAGTCGACCAAGGGATGTCCTTGGCAACACTTTTCACTGTCATTGATTTTCGAGGAGGAGGATAGTGTTATATTTTCGTCTGATTATCTTCTATCATAGGTATATATCACTACACCGCGCTTGCCAGTGACGCGTACCACGCCACCACACCACCTGTACCAGACATGCACGATCCGCAAGTTAATCAGCCTCAGGCTGTCCACTTTGGCGCTGGCAATATTGGACGCGGTTTTATCGGCGCTCTCCTCGCAGAATCGGGATATTTTGTCAGGTTTGCCGATGTCAACAAGAGGCTCATCAGCGAGCTGAACACTCATGATTCATACGAGGTGCATGTCCTCGACGAGAAAGAACGAACAGAAGAGATCCACTCCTTTTCTGGCGCATCATCGCAGGCGGACGATGTCCCACACTCCATCGCGCATCCCCATACACGACTGATTACAACCGCTGTCGGTCCCAATATCCTTGAGAAGATCGCCCCTGTAATCGCCAAGGGTCTCAAAGAGCGGCGTGTGGCAAATGCTGGCACACTTAACGTTATCGCATGCGAGAACATGGTCAATCAGACGGAAATATTGGGAAAGTACGTCCAAAGTCATCTCTCAGACGAGGAGAACGCGTGGCTGGCGAACAACGTTGGCTTTGCCAACTGCTCCGTCGACCGTATCATTCCAGCGCTGTCAAACGGACATAACGGGAACCCACTTGACGTTGGTGTTGAGGATTTTTCTGAATGGGTGGTGGACAAGACCTCACTGCGTGCACCGATCGATCCGCCCGTGCAAGGGATGAAGCTCACCGATTCGCTTCGGGCGTACATCGAACGCAAGCTCTTCACATTGAATTGCGGGCACGCCATCGCAGCCTACCTCGGCTTCGTGCACGGGCTGACTCATATTGATCAAGCACTGGAAAACGAGGCGGTCCTAGAGGACGTTCGCGGCGCGCTCAGAGAAGGTGGCGCGGCGCTGGTGAAGAAACACGGGTTCAACCCTAAGGAGCACGAGCAGTACGTAGAGCGCGCGCTCGCTCGCTTCGCCAACCCGAAGCTGCACGACGACGTGGTGCGGGTGGGCCGTCAGCCGCTGCGCAAGCTGGCGAAAGGCGACCGGCTCCTCGGACCAACAGTCATGGCAAGAGAATATGGACTTCCCATTGATCACCTCGCGCGCGGTATCGCAGCCGCGTTCCTGTTTGACGTGAAGGACGACCCTCAGAGCGTCGAACTCATAGGAAAGGTTGATAAGGTCGGCATTGAACGAGCAGTTGCCGAGCACACCGGATTCGAGGAAGGTAGTGAAGAACACAGCAAGATTGTCGCAGCTTACGAGAAACTCAAAGTTCTTAGAAAGTAGGATACGGAAGTATCGAATGTAACGGAGAAGGAAAGAGCAGAATATTGTTCTGTAATTATGTACACATATATCCCCGGATGACATGACCGATCTTGTCGTATATGCTTACTGTATCCCAGTACAGTCGCTGTGTTGTGTACCGATTTGTGGTGTGGCATTCGAAACCGATTGGTTCAAGAAGTGCAATATCAGTTAACAGCTCTGGTGGTATATAGCGATGCGTTCCCAGTAAAGGAAGTAAATGGCAGTAAAGGATTAGAAAGTTCGAATGTCATTACAATAACAGGTGTGGTCATGATGGCCATTTGGGTCGTGATGAGGTCGTGGGACTGTCATTAAAACTTAGCAAAGGAAAGTGGTATAGGTGAATGAAATTGTCGTTCGTCAATCGCGGCGGCGCGCGCGAATCTTGCAAAGCCGGTCTCCATATCTGAAACAGCCACGCCTACAACAACAAAATGCCAAGGAGGGTGATCAGCGTCGCGGTGCCTGTGATAACGACAGGGGAAAACTGGGGCGGAGCGGCGTTACGCGAGCTGGTGCCGGAGCCTGAGGCAGCAGAAGGCGCGGATGTACTGGGTGTAACAGTGGCAGCCCCTGATGGCGATAGCGTCGTCTTGCCATTCGACTCGGTCACGTTGCCGAAAAGCGAGCTCGCAAAGGCGCAAACTTGGCGTATGTTGTTTACCAACGAGGGTAGGTTGGGCGTGTCCAAGACGGCCGTTTGGTTCGTCCGCTCGAAGCTTCGCAAACCGCAAAGTGAGAAAAAAAAATCAGCAAGGTGTCAGTCAAGGATGGGGGGAGACAGGAATGAAACGCACCAGTCAGCACACTGCGGGAAAACTGATTGGAAGGTGTCCGTGCAAGAGCATTTGATCACGTCGACGAACGCACCCGGATTGAAAATGACCTATTTTATGCATGTACTGTGTGAGAGCTTGATCAGATAAGAAGTCGTTCAGATATATACGTACTGCAGAGAAATTAGCAAGGGCGGGTGCAGCTTGGGCGCAGCTGTTGATACCGGGGTAGCCTTTAGCGCAGATAGGACATGACACGGGGGTGTCTGGGAAGTAGGGTTGCACCGTCTGGCGCACGACAACCGCTGACGGGGAGGCCGAAACCGTCGTCATCGTAGGAAAGATGGCTAGGAAAAGACTGACGAGAGTAAGGATGAGAAAAGAATGGCGAGTCATGTCAGCTTCTATCCGATCCCTGTCGTGAGCTGGACGTGTCTCAGGCTCTCGCGCTGGGGAGTGCGACACCCGCGTCACCGTCACGGTCGGCTTGGCCCCGGCCTGCAGAGTTCTTCACCGTCCGGCAGACGCGAAGGTCACACCCCGACGGAATCAACAGGGGATCGATAAGATTAGATAATTCTATCTAAAACCCCGTGGGGTCGATTCGCTGGGGACAAGAGTCTGCATCTGTCACGATATTTAAAGATAATATCAATTTTAAGCGCTGAGCGCTGATAATGCGTGCACATGCCTGGGGTTGACATGGTTAAACAAGCGGAAAGCCATGAGGAATCTGGGGTCTCAAATAATGGAGACGAAGAGGGTGATCAAATACGATAGCAACACAACAATAAGCAAAACAGAAAAACCAGTCCAGAAGGGCCGCTACTATATCCTCCCTCCCATTATATACACATGTTCGAGATCAGCGGATCGTCTCTAGATCGGGCCACGGTCCATGGGCGAGTTGAGGAGCGTGTGAAGCTGAAAACGTACGCGTCTCATGCATCACGGTGGAGTTAAGGTGAAGAAGAGGGATTGTCTCACCTGTTCTAACATGCCAGTGTGCGGCAGGCCATCTACGTTAGCACTATCTCCGCCTTCTAGAGTGATGGGGTCACCCTGTTCCTCACCCTGTGCATCCTCCGCCATCCCCTTTGGTTGATAGGGATGGCATGTGAATTAGAAAAGGGAACAAAGAAAGAAACCTGAAGCACTCACTGGATCTCTCTTTATGGTGGCTGAGCCTGGAATCGTTTTCTTGACCGCACTTTTCCCGGGACCAGAGACACCGGGGACGAAAGGCTCGTCGCGTGGAACGATGTCGATGAGAAAATCAAACTGGTCAGATTTGCCAAGGGCCTTGGCGATGTCTGCGCGCGATAAGGTACGACGCTTGTTGGAGTCAGCGACTATGAACGCCCGAGCTGTGATTTCTGCAATAAAGACTTTTCGTCGACGGCATGGTAAGCGAAACTGGGTGAATAGAACAGGGAGGGGAAGAGGACGGGCGGTCCGTGCGCATACTTTCACAAGCCTTGCAGAACAAGATAGGCGCTGTAAAACACGATAAAGGATACGAAGGAGGGTGCTAAGGGAAGGACCGACCATCCGCTGCGATCATCTGCGTGGGATTGAGCTGGTCAAGTTAAGCATACAATGGAAAGAAGAGAGGAGGGCACCTTTACATCGGGGTCACTCTTCATAACCTTCTTTATCCTGGCCAAGGGTAGTGGCGGGTGTCGATAGTCGGGGGTCTCTTGTTCAGCGGCATCCACCTGTCTCTGCCAGAAGGAGTGGAGGAACTCATGGAGGGGCTCTCCTGATTGGACGTATGGCTTGGTCATTGTCACTGAAGATCGTGAAATGTGGTTGGCTGCCGCCACCGGCTTTTTTTTAATTTATTTACCAGATCAGATCGTAACCTCTCCATAAGTCACTTGTCATCTTTTTTTACATTACAATTACAATGTCCTTCTTTTCGGCCGTACGTACTAAGGAATGTTCTACGCGCTTGCCACCAGGTGGTGGCAACTCTTAACCGGTGCTAACCTCTTGAGTTTCCCCGGGTGTGGCCGCTGAGCCCTGAATCCCCGCCCTACCACCTACTGCCCAGTGCCATTAGAGCTGAACCATCCGAGTCTGTCGTCAATCAACCGCTGAGAGCATCCGGTTCCGAAATATGAAACACAAAATCTGTCCACGAATTCGCTTGAGCGAGTTGAAGGTCGGGTAGTTGCCCCTGCCATGGAGCCATGTAACGACCTATCCGAACAGACGGAAGGCATTTACGATTCCTTATACAGTATGGTTGGAGCTAGTCGTAACCCCGAGCGCTTCCACGGTGTGATAACCAGCGTTCGGGGCCCCAGTCCTAAGGTTCTAGGGAGCACTTCGATAGTCCGCTTTGTGGTAGGTTACCGTGATCAATCCACTCCAAAAGTCACCCTGTGGCACGATGGAGTTGTCCTTCTGGAAGTATATTGAAATTGCCAAGTGATTTTACTATCGACGCCTGTATTGGATTTCGTGTATGATGGTGCCGGTGAGTGTCATTTTATACATATGTGCAAGTGTTATAGTGAAGGTGTGACGACATAGTACGGGAATTAGAAAAGTACGAGACACGTACAACTACAGTAGACTTTTGTTGAAGTTTGAAGATTGTATTGTACAATAATTCGCCAACCATTACAAATTGTATTCGGCTATGTGGCGCATTATCATTAATGATGCAAGAAGTTCTACGGGAGATGTTAATTCAGCGCGAGACAGAATATGGGATAACACACCAATCGATAAATGCGCGAATGATTCATATACTGTCAGCACATTCCCTGATGTGCCGTACACTGGATGATCTGAGGGCTTGAGGTTGTAGTGCGCGACCAGAAGGTTCTCTGCGTTCAGGCACTAGGAACAATCAAGCACGACATGAGCTTTGCAAATACAGAGCAACCATCAAACTTTGATTCATACCGACCACTCGTGCTCAGCGAACATGTGATGACTCCACTTGTATTCTTTTCCATCCGAAGCCACGAACTTTCGGAACAGCGACCTGCGCAGTCGTATTAAAGAAAAAGACGTCATACAGCGCCCGCGAAAAGAACGCACCCCGAGAATAGGGAAACTTTCCGCAAGTATTGGTGCATGGGAATTGACGCAGAGCCCTTAGTGAAGTGGACAGTTCCCAGCGCGCCTTTTGGCCCGAAGTCGAGTACAATAACAGGCTCGCGGTAAAGGTGACGGCCGTCGCGTTCCCCGAGCCTCGTAGAGCGCTGACCCATGTCGTAGATCATGAGTCCCGCGGCGCGAGTGCGGTTAGGCATGGAGGAGACGCGCAGGAACGCACGGTCGTAGACTTCATCAAAATCGGAACTATCGAGGACGCCAGTGCGATCCTCGAAGAAGTACGCAGACGGTGGGCCTGCGATGGTCATAATATTTCGGGAGACGTGACAGTACAGGGACCGAAAGAGAGGGAAGGGAAGAAAGGGACACAATGTACAGGCAGGGATTCTCTTCCCAGTGCCTTTATAGTAGAAATGTGGCGCCTATATTTTGGAAAAGGGGTTACTAAGACGTGTTCCCCGAAGGACGGTTCTCTAAAGTGACAGGAATAGCAGCGTTAGAAATCATCCAATGCGGCTTCTCCAAAACAAACCATTTGGACTGGCCGATCTAGCGCGGTTCGGGTGAGTAGGGCAACTGTAGGGTACCTATGTGTAAGCGTGCAGCAACTTGCCCCAACTAGGTGATACAGACCTCAAAGTGTGTCGGGCGCCCGGAGAAATCCTTATTCCTGAGTAAATGCAGCCACTCGGGAGAAAATGGGGCTACGCGAGACAACTGCAAGTAGTAATGCATAGATGCACATAGATTGCTGTGGTGTAACACAGGCGAAAAGAGTCCTCCTCTAAGTCGCGCCAAGTCTAACCTTTAATGAGAGACTTCTGAAACAAAACGTAAAGTCGAGTAGAAGTACACAACGAGTCTGAAGGAAGCCCATCAGCAGTGTACATATGCGATGGGCACCATAACGGTGGCGTTCAGTGCGTAGACAGCCGAGCGAAAGTTTTCGTCCATGCTGTGGAGGATGGCGAGTAAGCGCTTAATCGTGTGACTTGACAGGGTGTAAACCCGCTAAGAAGCATTTCACATCAGTTAACACGTAACCCTGCGGTCGTCGAAGGACTGCACGGAAAGTCACGTTTAGCCACAAGTTGCAATACAGACAATATACTTCTGGGTAGAGGCAACGTGTGTCAATCGGTGACTTTGGCACAACTTGATCAGATCTTGATTTCGGTATTCGAACGTACCGCGCGCTGTTCCTGGTTCCTTGAATAGTCCTTTCTCGAAATTGGTTCTTGGAAGGACCAAATATCATCTGGTTTCAGCGTCTAGAATTTGGCTGGACAGCAGTGTGAAATGAGCCTAATCACGGCCAACGGAGCGCGCAGATTCCTGCGTAACAGGAATTCCAACTGTGGGGGATAGTAAGGAAATTGGGTCCTGCGCGTGCTGCTATCTCCCTCAAGTATCATTCCGTTGGTCCCATGACTTACACAACTCCGGCGGTGTTCATATGTTAACATCAAATTTCAGGAAGCAAGTCGTCAGGTATTGAAGAAAACCGACATAAGAGTCAGTTGCGCTCTCCTTCCAAAACTGTCGTTGGCTATACGTCAAAGTATCAGTCAGTCCAACCGAGTTGAATTTATTCAGAAAGGTTCCCATTTCTCAAGAATTGGTCTTCGCCGTATCATGGGGCTGGTGCTGGTGTTTCCCACATAGGGATGTATCATAAGTTACACATATTCTCTGTTGGCGTGCTGGACAATCTTGGCTCTGAGATGTGAAACGTAAAGTTCACGTACTTCCTACTGCCAAATGTCGGCTGTCCGCACTAGTTCCATATCGAAGATGGGTTCCCTCGAACAACCACGCATGCAAACATGACCATGAGCTACATCCTAAAAAAAATTAAAGGCTTCTGCAAACACACGTGGCTGCTATGAAGCAGACATCGAAAAATAGGGGTCTGTGAGCCCACTTCGAGTCAAGCATGGTTCAAGGAAAGGAAGATAGGCAAGTCAAATTCCGAAGATTCGAACACTCCGGATCCCACGAATGGAGCTGGAAGGGAAACGGAACAGGTCTGCCAGTGTGGCTGGCAGCGGTGTGAACGCGACTGCAAGGAAGCACGTGGTTCGGTGACCGCTGACCTGGAACATCCCAGATTCGACTTAGCGCAGGCAAGTTTCGCACCCCAATACTGTCCAACCCACACATTGTTTTCGGGGGACCTTCGACCCTGTGAATTGGGATTCCTCACTTTGACCGAAAGTTGGCAAATTTCTATAGTCAGCAATGCAATCCGGTTGGTTTTACCTTCATATACTTGTTCCGAGTCCGTACCGGTGTAACTTCCAGGGTTTCAACTCGGGAACTACCGTGACTCTTCTGTGCCTCTAGCCGAGTAACAGATGCCAAAAACGGGGCTATCACTGGCAGACTGGTGCATCCATGATACTTGGTACTTGAGCGAAGGGGCAGGACCGGCAGGTAGTGCAGCTGGTGCCGCAAAGCACAAGCCAGCAGGGAAGATCCAACAACGACTTTGAGCCGATATTTCTGGCACGAGCAAGTATCCTCCCGTAGTCCATCCCATCAACGCATTCTTCATAAACTGTTCAGCCGTCGCAAGATATCTTGGGTTTCCTAGCCAAGGAAGCGACCATCATCTCCTTTCGTCGAGCATCTGTACTTTGTATGCAATGGCCCATTATAACTTAGCTCCGACCGGTTCGTCTCCTTATAGAGGGAGCCTCAGTCGCACGATCGGCCGTATATCTAATCCCATGCAGCACATTTCGTATACCCTCTCTACATTTATCCAGACGACATCCAAATGACAATATCCGTGCCCTTCAGAGGCTTACACATTCACTTGCGGCGACAGCCGCCACTCTAAGCCAAGCATGGAACAGACTTCACTAGAGAAAGCGAAGCGCAAAGAAGTTGCACCATTAAAATTGGAAAGAATCGACTCGCGTTGAAGACGTTCGCATAAAGTGAACCATGATCTTGAGCGGGGAGTTCCCCGTGAGAGTATAAACTGTGCCAACAGCTTTTGCACGTCCGAGACGCGGTGGTTAATTGACATCGGAAGAAGAGCACATTACAATTGTGTTGATAACTACTACACCGTAACACCGTAGGACGGCTTGGTCGCCTTTCGAGAGTATATTGTGCATGCCATGGCTGTAAAGCCCCGTATATTTTGCCTCAACTATCCCTTCACCTACCAGTACGTCCTTTTCTTTATCCATCAAAATTATTCCAGACTATTGCAC
>QLPC01003187.1:1763-12697 GCA_003314055.1 Lactifluus hygrophoroides | reverse complement strand
GAAGAGCTCATTGAGGTAACTTACCGCTGTTTAGTACCTGGTTCCCATAAGTATTGACAGAATATTGATAGAATCACAGAATATGGCGCGATCTGAGTTCTATCAGATAGAACCACTCTGATGAAACAGTGCCAGCTTTAAAAGAGGGTCGGACAAAGCATGGTGACAAATCCTTTAATATTTATCGAAAACGTGTTCTTGTTTTCAACAACCAAGCAGGTGGGCCCATCGTGGGGGCACCGCATACGGAAACACCCGCGCTATTTCATGGGCAACAATTCATACAAAGATCGTATAAGCTCTGGCGGCCACATCACATGCCCGCGGTGCCATTCTTTCGTCCTGGATCACGGCAATTCTTCTTGAAAGCCTAGTTCAATAAAAATACCACGGTGCATTCGCTCTGCCAACTATGGCCCGTCTTATCAGCGCACTTCCTCTGGTCACTCTACTCTGCGGAACTCTCCTTACCACGATGGTCGCCCGTGACATCTCTGTGAGAACTTTGACTGCCGAGCGCCTTGAAGCTGTGAAGCGCTGGGAACTCTCCGCTCATGGACGTAATGCTGACGTTAACGCGCCTTGTGCCGTGGATGGGATTGCGCCCCTGAGGTTGAAAACATCACCTTCTCCAATTCAAGGCTAAACGTGCGTACAACAGCTATGTTCAAACGTCTCGTCTCATTGGTTCAAGAGTTCTACGTGGATGGTACGACAATTCCCGAGGTTAACTTTGACGTTGGTCCATCCCGGTCTGGCTTCATACCCATCAGCTCTCCGCCCGACAAGACAAGAAAGATTCGGTTCTAGCAGTATATATACGCACAGACGGGACACCCCAGTCTCACTCATATCCCAGCTCTTTTTCTGGTTCCTTTCCCCAGGTCCAGAAGGAAGTTTGGATGATCTTATCTTTTTTGGTACACTGTATACCTTATGTGAACTTTATCAGTTCCAGATAATTGGGTGCATCCTAGGACGAGCGGAAGTCATTGTTGCTCGTAGTTAGAGGGCTCTTAACAAAAGAGCAGTGAGTTATTCGCAACCAATGTCTACGTGCGAATCATGTGAATCATGTAAAGCTGTGAAGTCTTGACATTGTCGGGGTAAAAAGCCGGGCGTTGCCGACGCAAAATGAATGGGGTTGAACCAATCTTCAAGTTTCCAGTGTCCTGTACAGTATGTTGAGCAGCCTGTCAGTACAGATTTCCCCCAAGGAGAGCCGAATGCGAGGGCAGTTTTTCTCTCCGTTGGTGTAGACCAACCGCCTGTGTCCACAGTAAAGGGTATGGCAAAACAAGAATGATGTGGCGGCAGAACTCCGAGTTGTCGGCTTGTTGCAGAGATTTTTCAGACTCGGAGCTGAAGGTGAAGGATTTCTATAGGTCTATCTGAGTGGCCAAGGCGTCAATATACATCCTTTGCAATCATTCAATCTTCAATTGACATTATCATTGTTCGCAGGAATGTATGCATACATGCATTGTAACACTGCACTGGAAAACTTAAAATTAAAAGCCTTTTCACGCAAAACGAAATCACACATTTGGTATTCATCAGGAAAACCACATAAATCTTTTTGAGCTTTATAAAGTCATATAGTCAAAAGTTAAAAAGTTGAAAGTCATTTAGACTGACCCTAATTCTATAAAGTTGTGACTCAAATATCAATTATAAGGCATACTTCTACTATTTTACCAACTTTCAACTTTAGAAATACTCTCTATATAAAGCTAAAAAGTCAAAAAAGTCGTAAATTTTCTTGTAGTTTTCCTGATGTGGGTATTACGATCATGTGATATATTACCATATGTAGCTGACGCGCTCTGCTAGCGCTTACGATTACTGATTATGTAAATTACTAATGATAGTTTACTTACGATTACTGATTAGATTGGCGATCTAATCTATCGTATCTATCGCTACTTTACAGCATAGTATCTATTCGCCAACTGAAGACCTTAAGCCACTATAAGCATGCCTAAGCATCTCTGCAAATCTTGGATTTTCCTGATGTGAGGGGTCTAACCGAAGGAGGGGTCCGATATTAGTGATCAACATATTGACCCCGAGTCACTGACTCGGAGTCAGCGCTTCAGCTGACGATAAGTGGACTCCACCTATCCGTCGTGTGAGTCGGTTGGGAATCCACCCTGCTGGCGGTTTGTTATCTTCTTATGACCCCATGGCCATTCTGTTCGGCTAAGTTATTATTGTCGTAAGTTATCTTTTGTGCAACCGTTGGATTCCCGCGGGATTACAACTCAACTGAGACGACTCAGTGCTTCGTTACTGACTGAGTCACCCGACTCACCTGAGCATTGTGAATCTCGAGTAGTCCTTTTCCCCAAATTCCCCAATTTTTGGCCTCTATTTCACGATATACTATGACCCAGCAAGCAACCGACTTGTCTGCTATCATGGTGAGTATCATCAAGGTAGGGGTTATGGAGTTAGGACTCGGGTGATCACGGAACTAATATAATTTCCTAGCACTTGTTAGCTCATCTGACAACTGTCATGACACCTAGTCTTTGGAGTCTCTTGGACGTGGACAATTGACCATCGATCATCCTAACACATTGAGGATAATGAGTCACGTAGAATTCCCGCACGAGGCAGGCACCCGACCAATGATTTCCGTGTTCGCCCAAAGACAAAAGGGCCACGGTTAATCGAGGTAATAACTAACTTGCGAACAAAAGGACACAAAAGGGACGTCGACGCATGGAAGGAGTATAAAGGGTGATGCCAACAGTGAGCGTTCTACAGCAGCATCAGCGATACCTTCTAAACATCTCAATGGATTTATTCACCTCGTTCTTCTCCACCTCCTCTGTCCTTGCCGAGTCTCGGCCTGAGCCTGAGCCCTCTACCCCCATCGACTCGGATTCTGAAAATGGCGGTCAATTCAATAATCCGTGCATTATTGCATAGAGGTATCTCCTCTCGGTGTAGCTCGACTTAATTATCACCGGCAAGTCACTCCTCTCGCTTCATTCATTTTCATACAACTCATGTTCAAGGGTTTTAGCCCTTGTGCGGAGCAGTACACCGCTGGAAATCCACTCCCATTTTGTTATATCCCATTATCTTCACAACTTTGGCTTCTGCATGTTTCCCTCACCTTTCTTGGTGGAGCTAACGTACTATGCACACGTCCTTGTAACTTACTTTCGACTCGATTTCTTGTACGCCTTTTTGTATTGTGGTCACGGTATCATTTGCTTGTAGCGCGATGCGCATTATTGGAGCAGCACTGGCAGCTTCTGTAGGTGTATCATCATTCAAGTTGTCTACTATTGAAGATGAATAAATCAAATGCCTCTTTCATCAATCAGGAGACGTAGAATACACCAAGTTGGATATCCTCCAGTTCAGGACCAGGGTATTCAACCAGACCTTTCGTGGTAAAATCGATTGATACGCCTGAATCTACATTGCAGTTAGGAACCACCAGGGAAATTTCTTAAGCGTGCTCCTTTGGGTGAAGCCGGTAAAAAATACCGGTAGATTCAAGTTCATCATGTCTCCGTTTCCTCAGAGGAATAAGATCCAAGTGCGACCCTTGCTTGAAGCTTCGATTGAGCTAATGTCTCGGATATGAGATCCGCCATCGGGGTCAAGTTCTCTGAGTCCATGCTTGTTGAGTACTCGTAGAGTTGTGTCTGCTCGTCTCGCTTCTGTGCTCGCAGTCGCATCTCAGTCCGGTTCTTCGGCTGCTGAGATCATGCTGCGTAGTTCTGAATCCTGGGCCCTAAATCTGCTCAATGCCCGCCTGTAACGCTCTTCATAATCTTCTAGTTCGTCTTCGTTCGATAGAAAACCAATACATATACGAGGGGCGGGGCCAAGTCGGTCATAATGATCATTGATACGCTTGCGGTGAGAATCATCCATGTGCGGCAAACGAAGGGAAGCGCTACATAACCAAGGATGAGACCAAGTGTCTGGAAAGGAAACGGAACTAACGCTCTGAATGTCTCTGCTCTATTCCAAAGCAAGGGTTCATGCATTCATGACCAGAACTGTCATCTGAGTAACCTTCCTCAACCGCGACCTGTGGTTCGCTGATGGAGGTAAGTATAATATTTGGTGTCCCGTCGGGCGAGGTGGTTTAGAAAATCATCGAATCATCGCCTAAATTACCGAGAGTCCAAACAAACGTCTTGAATAAAGTTGTTCTGTGATGCGAAGGCGCCCGGAAAATGCCATCTTCCGCGAACAGAAAGCAACTCCCCTCGTGGTACCAAATGATTGGCTTCCTTTCGCCAAGCCTTCGACATAGCACATAGTAAATCCACCAGGATTTCCCTTTTTGGATGTCATCCATTACCAAAAGCATATAACGAGGAGGACTTACCGCTACCTGGTTGTCCTGTTATGACGACGGATGGCGTTCTCCCCCTTCCTTTTCCTATACACTTGTCGTAGTACTTTTCACAACAGCTGTAGAGCTGTGTGTAATCTTGGCGTATCCAGAGTTGTATATGCTCAAGCTCCTCGATAACCCTGTAGAGGGGGGGAATTGGGGAAACTACCGGGACCAATTTCGTTCCCCATATTCAAGTTCTCGCTATCCTGACCTACTTCCAGTCTTTTGGGTGGTCCTCATACCATTGATTCTGTTCGGCCTGGAGGGGGTAGTTCCAGTATTTGTTATGCAGCCGAGACAGGGTATCGCCAGCTGGGAGGAGTCGTCTATCGGCCAAGAGTACCATTAGTATCAGTGGCGAATAGATGACGATTGATGCAAATGTCGAATGAGTACTAGATGCCATTGATGGCACTAATTCACATTCACGATGAGCTTGGGAAAGATCGGGCCGTGATTCGCCAGCCAGTACGTCACGAGATCACGTGAACGGTATATAGCGCCCGCTCGGGTGTTGCGACGACTAGCCGCTTGTTGCCCTGAGGAAACTGAGTGATAATGCACCTTGCGGCAACTTCAGGTCACTCCACAACTAGTGGCACTGTCGCCGAAACACAAGAAAAAAAACCTTGGTAACTTCCCCAGCACGTCAAGTCACACCACAGCTAACCCCTCCCCAGTCAAGCGTAGTTCTTGCAAAGACGAGTCAGCCGCCTATCTAATATCCTCGTAGCGACCCATTCGTTTTATTTCTCATGCTGAAGCGCGAGCTGAATCTTCAGACAGTGGGATTTGTCCCTATTCTATGCCAGGGATTATGATGACACTATGTATTAATTCCTGATTCTCGTCTCTTCCGTTCTATCGCTGATGGCTCCGTTGAAACGTTGGTATGTCTCTATTTAGATATCGATAGATAATTTCAGAGTTCAGAGTTTGTGCGATAGTTAAGAACTCTCGGCCGCATAGTTATATGAACAGTGACAGGACCCGCAGCGTGAATATAACGGGCGACATTAGCTCCTTCAAGGGTGATCCCTGAAACCGAGCAAGTATGTCATGACTTGGTAGGATGCCTAAAGCAGAATAATATCATCACTATCTGCCGTCAATTTCGACCGTTCCACTTACCCTAGGTGAGAATTCCGGTAGCCTGGGTGTCAACATGATCAGCAACTAGGTTCCAAAGCGCTGCAGGATGATACGGCCACTTACATATGTCCCGCGAGGTTAATCTCAACGTACGTTAATCCGCGTTCGGTTTGCACCGCCCCTAGTGTGCCCACGCCATCGACAGTAAACGAGTCCTCGATCAAGGGACTTTGGAATCCTTGCTTCCCGGCCCCTAGATAGTATCGATGAAATTAAGGCGCCCAAAATACAAGCATCGATAACACCCACAGGTCATGCTGATGTCGCACACAAGGTAAGAAGTCGATATGACCGCCATAGCAGGTAGAGTAGCACTCACTTTTGGAGCGCGATACGCGCACCTTCAGCAATAAGAACAAAGTCGCTACGGCCATGCGCAATCACAGAGCGTTTGCTCTTCTCGATTACATTTGGTAGCACCGTGAAAACAGGTGGGAGACTTGCATCATCTTGAGGGAAAACATCGGTAGTGTCGTCGACACACAAACCCCATGTAACATGGGGAGGCGCATGAATTGCAGCCTTCACATCTGCACGATCGAAGTACGGCCGGGGATACGTCGCCGGGGGAGGTTCCAAGGGACTCAGGGTAATACCACAATATTCAACTGCGCGATCAAGGACTGGGGGGACACAACTTACTAGAAACCCATAGGGTCCGACGGGTATGGGAACTGTACAGAACCACTGTCAGGCAACAGTAAACACAGCTATGCCCGCGCATACCGTAGTGAGAATATTATATGGGTTAAAGGCTGGATTCACAAGTGTTATTGCGTCATAGATCTCAAACCAAATATCGCAGCCCGGATTAAATTCTGTCGAGTTACCGGGAAGGGGTAGCGGTCCTTTAGGTGGGTATTTAAGATAGTTATCCATGTAATCCGTATAATTGCATGCTCGGGAAACCGAGTCCAAATGTGCGAGGAATGTTTGACTGTATGCGGCGAGTCAATGACGATCGGCTAGAATAAGATGGAAAATGACAAACTTGAACGCGAAGACATTTTCATTTTCGTGTACGAAGTGAAGGGCGGGGATCTCCTCCTGAACAAGAATATACCAGCCGAGTACAGCTGGCATCGGAGTCCGGCCGCGGCCCGGGGCCAACAACGATCAGCGAGATTCGCCAATCTTTGAAAGTGAGACTCACGGTCATTGAGCCAGATGCCCTGCAAATCTAAGTCGAGCGTTTGTCTTGTTGTGTTCTCGTAAATGTAATTTGCGGCATCTTTGTTTTATCGTCAGTGAAAATCTCATGACCCAAGACACTACTACTTACAAGGCACATACATCCCCCCATACTGCATAGATGTCAATATATTAGATATACTTGATTCAATATATCCGTGCTCACACTTTCACCAGTGAGATAGAACTTCTTCCCTTTGAGTTCAGAGAAAATTTCCAAAAACTGCTGCAAAAAGCCGACGAGTTGGGCGGCAACATCGTTCTCATCCTGTAATATCCCTGATGGTAAACGCGAGGTAGTCGGGTTATGCGACTGTGGAGAATGTATACCTTCGCATTTGGCACTCCTTGGGAAAACCCGGTCCCAACAGGCTGCTCAACATACAGAATAGAGGATAGATTGGTCCAACTCCATGGATTTTGTGTCGGATACGCCTGGCCTGCCATCCAGGTAAAGGGCTGAGGAGTGTCAGACGTGGCACCTGCCACTCGGAGTTAATCATCGATAACTTACGCCATTCTCTTGCAGGAGACCTTCCAGCGAGGAGCAACCCGGACCTCCGTTCGTCCTGAAATATGACCGTTTAGTGGTTCACATAAATTCTGCCACTAGGTGGGCAACGTGCCAAAATATAAGGTCGTCTAGACTGCCCTCTGGACCAGGAGGGAATAACCAAAAGAACAACTGAAGATTGAGTGAGACCAAGGTGGGCCAAATGTGAGATTTCTTGCTATCACCGCACCTTTCTCGTCTCATTTGCTGCAGAGCTGATAGGTATCAGGCCGGACCAAGACGGACCGATATCGAAGTTAACTTCAGGAAGGCCTTTACCATTCACGTAGAAGTCTGTGGGAGCACGTGAGACAAGATGATGGGAATGCAGAAATTAACTCTGGGATACCGACGTCTAGCTTTTGGATTGGAGAAGGTGATGTTTTTCACCCTGGGAGGCGCAGCCGTATAAATGGCATTAGGTGCGTTGTTTTCGTGATTATGACTGGCAAGAGCACTGATAGACCACTCCTTTCGTCTTGGAGCCCCACTTCGTCTCAGAGCTTCAAGGCGCATAGTACGCGAAGATGCCGACGCTGCTACAGGTCCAGAAAACAGTGCTCCGCAGAGCAGAGTGAGCAAAACAAGTGCATGGCCAAGACGAGTCATGGTTTCGCAGAGCTTTTGTGCACATCGTGTCCAGTCAATTTATACCCTACGGCCTCACCGCCGTTGGATACCTGGGCGATCGGGCGTATAACAGGTGCCACACATACTTGTCGTAGTACTACGCGTGGTGAATGTCCAAAGTTAGGAATTTTGGGTCGCTTGCTTACAGTAATAAACAGCACACACGTTATCCGGATTATTATTTCCGCGCTGATAACGGTCATCGTTGTCAACGTCAGTCATGAGTGCTTCGATCAGCTAACCTCAGATATCTCCAATATCTGGCTTCTATTCTGTACTGCTGCCTTCTACATCATTACCATCAAGTACTATTCTGTTATCAAAACAACAGACATTCCTTCCAGAGTAACGACAACGATGAGAGGTTCTCTATCTTCCGTCTATGTGATACTGTACAGAATCAGGACGCCAGTGGCTTGAGGACACATTCCTGCACAAAATACTCGTGAAACCGGCTATCGCTCGTCAGTTCAGGGTGAAACGTTGTCAGAAGATGTCGGCCTTGGCGGAGGGCGACCACAGCTCTGTCGCGTCCTCCGTCCGCCGCACTGCGTGGAAGTAGCACTTCTGGAATGCGAGAGATGACATGAATCGGGGACTCGTTTGCAACGGGGAGAAGTTCCATAACGACCTTCCAAATGTCGCATTACAGCAAGCTGAGCAAAGCGAGATTGAGCTGGGAAAAAAAATGGGTAGTCTTACCGGCGCACGGATAAAAAGACCCATGAAAGGAATATGAGGGTCCCTGAGGCCGGTTATCTCGAGCGGGACCTCGAAAGATTCGACCTGTGATAAAAAGTGAGTACGTAAAAGTCAATGGTGTCATGCGTTGGGAAAAAGTGTGAAGAGGACGCGCTTGTGAACCCCAGCCATTCCTCGCGACCCTCACGGAGATGCCACCGAGGAGTTCCTGTCCCCCCTTCTTTGGATTAGAGATAGCTTGCGAGAGGAGTATTGCGCCAGCACAAGTTCCCCACACTGGTTTTGTCTTGACAAATTCCCTAAGTGGTTCCATCAACCCCGCAAGACGTGCGAGCAACGCGATGGTAGTCGACTCTGCCGTCAACAATGTGGTTAAGTCAAGTACTCTCGGTGGATAGCTGGGGAGCTGGACCAACCTCCTCCAGGTACGATCAACGCATCACACTTCTTCAACTCTTCCGGATTGCGCACCAAGATAACGTCCAAGTGTCTCTTTTCTGAGATTTTTTTCAGCACCGCTTGGTGTTCCGTGAAAGCTCCTTGCAGCGCTGCAACGATCTCCCTGTAAAAAAAATGCACCACGACAGTGATGGGATATTTGTCGACGTACCAAGAATGCCAATAACCAAATCAGTGATTAGTAGAGTATCTTGCATTTTTAACGAGGTCCTCGACTGGTCCTCGTTCCGGTGGTTGGTCCTTTTGTATTCTGGCCAAAATGGCCCCTGGCGCTGACAGACTCGGAGCGAGCCACAGAGCGGAGGACGGAACAACTTTGATCCGTGGCATTGATAAGATCATCTTGTCTAATCATCAAGCTCGTTCACCCTCACCACGAAGTTGCGGTTTCACACACTTCCCATGTACTATTTTCTTTAACGATAATAGTGTCTGATCACATTATCCTTAGTGAGATAAGTTTAGGGTTCAATAGTCAGAATAGCCAGTGTCGTATAGACCAGCCGGCCGAGTCCGCTTTGCAAATTTGGGTCCTTTTACCTCGGATCTTGAACAAGCCAGTGGATAATACAAAAAAGTGTGCAAGGTATACATGAACTGCGTCGGCCATGTGTTAAGTGATGGTATAGAGTCCAGTGCTACCATTCCGCAAACCCGATCAACTTGCCATCCCAAGCCCACCAGATCAACTCATCTTCCTCACTTGTCTCTGCTGTAGCAGGAGGGAAGGCCGATGCAGCATCGCTCTCGTCGGCGCCGCTTTGGCAGCTGACGAAAACGCCCTCCGTTTTGACGCCGCCCGCACCGCGCCGCCTCGTCTTGCCGTTTCCGCAAGCCGATTGTGCAGCGTCACCGAGGCCAGAATCGACGAGGAAATCCTTCAACATTGTGTCCAGTGACGCGCTCACGTTTTGCCGTGGGAGCCATGCGGGGTGCGAGAACCGCCGAGGAGCACGGAGCAGGACATGTGTTTGCGTCGGGGCTGCAAGCAGTCGGTCAGATTTACGTTGCGTGAACGGCGTGCTCAGTAAGGCGAGGAAGGAACGCGTGCGCACCTAGTTCGGCTGCCATCCCTCCACCCTCAGCATAAGCATTCACTAGCGTGCGCGCAAGCAGACGCTCCGCTGCGCGCAGGGTCTGTTGTTCTTCGGCACGGGTACGCGTGGGCTCGGGTGCCAGGTAAGCGCTGCTGCTCTGCGAAGATTTCGGAGAGAGGGATGGACGGTGCGGTCGACCGGCTCCGTTTGAGATTGCTGGGATCGGTGATGATGGCTGCGAAGGTTCTTCAGATAATGGTGATGGAGAACGCGAGGAAGGGGGTTCGGAGGCGGGTAGTGAACTGGGAGATTCCTCGATATCAGTGACATCACTGTTCGTGTCTTCTTCTGCCTCCCCGTGCGAGTCTTCACTCCCATCGTCGCTACTACAATCATCACCCTCACAGGGGTCACCGGAAGAGAGCCGGGCTCCATCGACATCCTCTCGCTTACCCCAAACTTTCGCCTCGAGTCCCTCTAGCGCAAGTATGACCCGCGCCTTTGGCGCGCCGATCGTAGGACCGAGCACCAGCGCAAGGTACGCAGTGTTTGTGCTCACATGGGTCTGATTTCGCGCAAGAGCGGTGGAAAGCGTTGAGAAAGTCGTGTGGAGATGCGAGGACAGTTCGTCGAATGCGGTAATCATATCTGTGCGCTTCCTTGCTGCGCGCGACGCGGATGACGCGCCTGGGACGCGTCCTAGCTGCGCGACGGGGCTAGATAGAGCGAGAGGGAATGCTAATTGTGCAGCAGGGCACGTGGAAAGGACAAGAGTACGACGCACAAGGGAACCTGACTCTTGAGGAAAAGGACGTGCCCGAGAAGCGCGATTGCG
>QLPC01003181.1:0-10550 GCA_003314055.1 Lactifluus hygrophoroides | reverse complement strand
AATAAGTTATTTACATTTGAAGTCGAAAATCAGAAAAAAACGCGCAAATACTTATACCATGTGACTGTAGTACAGTACAGTAAGTGGCTATCTTGTATTACGGCTTTTCCCGCCTCGACCTCAGGCTCCTCGTCGATGCGCTCATGAGCAGGCGCATTTTGTGCCTCTGCAGCCGCTTTTGCTTCTCGTTTGCGTCTTGCAGACCCCTTCAGCTTGTCCCATCGTTCTCGGAGTTTCCCGATCCTCGCTTTCTGCACGAAATCGTTCAGCCACGAAAAGAATCCATCGAACAAGATACGAACCTGCTTCTCATTTTCTACACGCATTACACGACGCTGCTCCTCAAGCTCTTTGACTCTACGAGGTAGTGGCGCTAGCCGTGTCTCTCTGTCTCGGTTTGTGTTGATAGGCACTACAGGAAGTGGGGCAGGGACTAGGTTCAGACTTGTGATGTCGAATGTAGATTGACCAGTTCGTTGCGCCGCATGTACGGGAGTACTTATTGTTCTTTGAGCCTATGAACTCGATGATTAGCGCGCTGGATCCTCGTATCAATTTGTGATAACATACCTCCCGCCGGGCAACTGCAATGTTTTATCAAAGCTGCTGATCTTGCTCTTGTCTCAATTTCAGCATTCGTTCAGCACCTTCTAGTCGCTCGCTTTGCACCGTTTCAAGTTCGAAGCGAAGAGTGCCGTTCTCCTCTTTCAGCGCCGATGGTGAAGGCTCAGATTTCGATGGGATGAAGCAAAATGAGTCGGACGAGTCGTAATCTTCTGATCATGTCATCCTCGCTCACAATTTGGGGGTATAGTGGATACCCACCTTCTTCGGCAATCTAGTCAAAGTCATTCCGTAGATCGACGATCGACTGTCTCAGGTGGGCGGACTTTGCAGTATTGGAACGATGTACGTCGTTAACTGCCGTTGGCGAAGAGCCATCTGTGGACCGAGTTTTCTGGAAGTTGCCGAAGTGTGCGCGCCTGAAAGCGGCATCGAAAGAGGCTATAGCGCTGATGCCGGCGGAGATGTTCAATGCTGGTGTGTCACGGTCTGCGAAGACATTCCAAAGCGCGAGGAGCTGGGCTGCCGCAAAAGCGAACCACTACGGCTGCAGAATGCTAGCACGCAGATGCATGCATGACAAAGCCCACAATAACGCCAAGGGGCTAGGAGGCCATGGAGAGAGAAGCGGGGGTCGACGACCAGGTGGTGCCACCGGGCGTGATAAGTAGCACCGAGGGGACGGAACCGAGCGTGCGATGCCGAGGGAGGGCGCCGAGAACAAAGCCGTGGCAATAGTACCAATGGCGCTGCTAAGTGCTGGTGCACCTGTGAATTGGCCAAGCACGAGACGTTGAGCGGCCACAAGAGCGAGCCACTATTGCTATCAAATGCTAGAGCGTCAACGGATGCAGCGTGTGACCGAGCAAAATGGCACTAAGGAGCAAGGAGAGCGCGGGGAGGGGAGTGGAATAGTAGACGACGAATGCTGGTGTATTGAGAATGTGGGAGTAGGCGCAGTAAGACCAAGTGAGGGGGCCGACTAGGGACTGCGAGACATGAGCGTCAGGGAGGCAGACTGAACGAGGGGTGACGCTACGCAGAGCGGGAGTGAGGAATCCGATGACGCCTGGACACTGACAGAAAGGTGGTAAGACCTGAAAGGAAAAAAGGGAAATAGAACTGCTCATACTGACTGATTGGGAAGTGCACTGGGTGGTGGCCTATATCGTGGCCTCTTGTTGCCCAGGTGATTATGTAAGCTTTTAAGGAAATCAGCGCTTACTCAGCCCCGCTGACGGGGATGGTTGTCCCCCCTCTGGAGAATTCGATAGAAGTTAGGGCGTCAGTTGAAGATAAGATTATTCCAATGTACAATCCATAATCCTAATTCCAAATTGATGTGGAGAAACGAAGAGAGCAAGAAATCAGATAACTTGAAGTCAACGATATATCCCTCCCGTCCTTTTTTCACTCCTACAGCACCCCATCTGAATGTGTGCTCAAATCGAGGATTCGATAAATTGTCGACAGGACTCCTGGAGAAGCACGCCGTTGATTTCAACAACACCCCCAGCGATGAAGACAACGAGTGCATACTTGTTGGAGCAACGAACCATTTCGGGTTCTAGTTGTCCGACGAATGAGTATTGGACACACTTCAGCTCATCCTCAAAGTGTGGTTGAGGTTCGAACGGGTACCCAGGACCAAGCATCGGGAACAGATATTGGGATATATTGTGATACTCCTTCCCGATGGCGTTCATGAGGGTCTGGGTTGAGATGGTATACTCGATGCTCTGAAGCCAACTGACGACGTCTTGGCGCATCTTGATTTAGTACTGGCGATCGCGGAGGAGGCGAGAGTATTGGAGGGGCTGAATATAAGCCAGGGGTAACATGCCAACGCCACCTCCCCAGAGCCCCTGCGGGTGCCCTATTGCTAGTTAACAAACCCCGCAAAGTGGGAAAGAGGGCAAAAAAGGACAGTATGAGCAACATGCAGTCATGTGCAAGAAATGAATTCAAATTTTGCGACTTCTACAGTGATTGTCTAAGGTTGGTTGGCGTTGGTTGATAGTTCCGCTAGAGTTGCGGGCGATCGGCACATCGACTTCTAGCAAAAGAAAGCCTATCATTTTGCGTGGATTTATTCATGGAGCATTGGGACGCCCGATCATAGAATGTCTTGAGTGGCGGTTGGCGCGTTATTTCGTTCATTATATGCGGTGTGGCACGGCGAAATGACTCGCGGGTGTGTGCAGTTGACCGTTGCAACGGGCTGGACATCTGAACATGTGACCATGTACGTGCAACCCTCAGCCCACACATCCTGCTCTTACTACCGTCTCATCAACGGCCGCATCCCTTTACTTCTAATATGAGTGCCAGTGACCAGTCCACGTTGTCTCCCTTTCACGCACTCTTAGAGCCTGCGTTGCACGACTATCAAATCCGGATCGGTACATCATTGGCCAACCAATGGCACATTCTCACAGAGCAACTCCAGAATTATGACACCATCCGGTCCATCACTGCATTTCTCCAAAATCAAGCCCGGAGAGAATTCCAACATGACAAGATTATGAAGCCCCTCAAGGGTGCCATCTCTGTACTGTATACGCTTTCTACTAACAACTCCCTCGAGGGCGAGGCTTTCCGATTGGTACGTCACAAGGCGCTGATGCGTTGTCCATGTCCTCACACACACTCTATAGTCGCTGTCAACTTCAAAGATGATATTTGCAGCCTTTGCCATCCTACTCGCCGTATGAATCTCTCTCTGTTCCTACATGCGATCCTAGTCACATTTCGGTGTATTAGGCGGTGAAGGAGGTGACTGTCAATTATAACGCCTTGGTTGACTTGCTAGAGACGATCAGGGATTTCCTTAAACGCTTGAATATCTGTAACCAAATCCCCCCAACACGAGTAACGGGTGAAATCACCGCGAAAATAATGGCAGAACTGCTCACCACACTTGCCATCGCGACCAGACAAGTCGATCAAAGGCAATCGAGTAAGTCCGCCCTCGTCGACATGCTAGACTCGACTGACGCAACCCAGTGAAATCGGTAAAGAAGGTTTTACTAGAGAATGATGTCTACTCGGTGCTGCAGAGGCTAGACCAACTCACCGCAGACGAGGATTGCAATGCGGCAGCGCTGACGCTCGAGGTGACCTTTCACCTCTTTGAGTATATGAGGACGGTCATAGACGGTGAGCAAACCCACTCAATTTGTTAACCGCTGAATGTTAAGCATGATTCACTCTAATGCGTGGTCCATCGCTAGAGAACGTCCGGAGTACGCTCGGTGCGTTCCGTTTTGTTGGCGGTTGTAAACTAATGGCACATCTGACGAGTGTTAGAACCGACGCATGAAATGTCGTGGAAGGCGGACAAGTCAGAACGTCAGTTATATTCAGCTATCGAGACTGCTGACAGGAAACGCTGAGGTTGTCTGGCAGGTGAGAAATTGCAGCAAGATATTCGAAATTGGCTCGCTCCGCCTGATCCATGGAAGAATCACAACATCGCCTGCCAAGCGCGTCACACTGGGTCCACTGCGTGGTTCGTACAGGGCGACACATTCTCTAAATGGAAATCATCTGGACAGAGTTCACTCCTGTGGATATACGGGAAACGTCAGTTACCGCCCAACCGTTATATCGTATTTTCCCACAGGCTGATGGATTTCTGTTCTCCTAGCAGGTGCAGGGAAGAGCGTGCTTTGGTGGGTCGCCTGTCACCCTTTGATTAGTTCCGCCTTGATAACTCATGTTATTGGCCAGTTCTACGATCATCCAGAACATCCAGGCGATGCAGGAATGTGGGCTCGCATCACTTGCCTTCTTTTACTGTGACTTTCGGGAGGAACAAAAGAAGGACTTGCGTGGGCTGCTGTCGTCTATGCTAGTTCAGCTTTGCTATCAATCAGACTCCTACTATGACATTCTTTCCAACTTATATGTGAAACACGGCAATGGTTCACGAAATGCCAGTAACGATGAACTGGTATGGTGCATTAAAGATCTCCTGAAGCTCCCAGGGCACGCGCCAGCCTACTTGGTTGTGGATGGCCTCAATGAGTGCTCAAACTCATCTGCCATGCCGTCTCCCCGCGAGGAAGTGCTCACGTTTGTGAAGAACCTTATGGGCTCGCAAATAGCGAATCTGCACATCTGCATAATCAGCCGACCGGAGGCGGACATCAAGGCAATCCTCGATCCTTTCGCCCCCCATTCCGTTTCCCTACATGAGGAGGTGGGACAACAGGAAGATATCGAAGAGTACATCAAGTTTGTGGTTAACGCGGATGCAAACAATCGAAGGTGGAAGGCGGACGATAAGAAACTAGTAATCAACGTGCTAACAAAGAAGGCTGACGGGATGTAAGACATAAAATGGAATGTTTTGGCATTTCGGGCTGATACCTGTTATGTAGGTTCAGATGGGTGTACTGTCAGTTGGTCTACCTTCGTGGCTGTCATTCAGGACGCATCCGGCATGCATTGGAGCATTTACCGGAGACGCTGGATGAGACATATCAGCGCACCTTGCGAGATATCAAGAACGCAGACTGGGAATTTGCACACCGTCTCTTCCAGTGTGTCACGGTCGCTTCCCGTCCACTCCGTGTCGAGGAACTCGCCGAGTTTCTTGCGTTTGATTTCGAGGCCGGGCCGATTCCGAAATTTCACGAGGAGTGGCGGATGGAAGATCCAGTAGAGGCGGTGATGTCAACATGCTCAAGCTTACTTTCCATCGTCGGGGTCGGCAATTCCCCCGTTATACAATTCTCACATTTTTCTGTGAAAGAGTTCTTGACGTCCGCCCGCCTCGCCGAATCAGATGACACGATTTCGCGCCGTTACCATATCTCCATGATAGACGCACATGTCGTCGCAGCTCGCGCGTGTCTAGGGATTCTGCTATACCTGGACGACAATGTGACAAGTACTACCTTAACGAAATTTCCTCTCGCGGAATATGCTGCCGAGCATTGGGTTGAACACACCCAGGTGGAGAGTGCATCGAGAAGGGTGGAAGATGGAATGAGGGAGCTGTTTAACCCTAGGAAACTACATTTTGCAACGTGGGTCTGGATACACGATTCAGGGCCACTAGCATATCGCCGTTCTATGACGCGAGGGGAAAGGCCATCACAGCCCAGAGCAAGCTGCTTGCATTATGCTGTCCTCAGTGGCTTTCCCGCGATTGCAAAGTTCCTGATAATTGAGCACTCACAGGACGTGGACTCTAGGGGTTTCGATGACTTGTCAACCCCATTACATTGTGCCTCGTCCAGGGGACGTGTGGACGTTGCGCGCATCCTTCTCGAGTGCGGCGCGGATGCGAAGACCCAGGACAAGAATGGGTGGACACCATTGCATCGGGCATCGTCCGAGGGACATGTGGAACTCGCGCGAATCCTTCTCGAGCACGGCGCGGATGCGAAGGCCCCGGTCCCGATTGGGTGGACACCATTGCACCGGGCATCCTCCAAGGGACATGTGGAACTCGCAAGCACCCTTCTCAAGCATGGCGCGGATGTGAATGCCCAGGACAAGAATGGGTTGACACCGTTGCATCGGGCATCGTCCGAGGGACACGCGGAACTCGCGCGAATCCTTCTCGAGCGCGGCGCGGATACGAAGGTCCAGGATAAGAATGGGTGGACACCATTGCATCGGGCATCGTCCGAGGGACATGTGGAACTCGCGCGAATCCTTCTCGAGCACGGCGCGGATACACGGGCCCAGGACTCGTATGGGAAGACACCATTGCACCGGGCATCCTTCAAGGGACATGTGGAACCCGCCCGCATCCTTCTCGAGCGTGGCGCGGATGCAATGGCCCAGGACTCGTATGGAAGGACACCGTTGCATCAAGCATCGTCTGAGGGACATGTGGAACTTGCACACATCCTTCTTGAGTGCGGCGCGGATGCGAAGGCCCAGGACTCGGATGGGTGGACATCATTGCATCGGGCATCCTCCAAGGGACATGTGGAACTCGCGCGCATCCTTCTCGACTGCGGCGCAGACCCGACGGCCCAGGGCTCGGATGGATTTACACCATTGCATTGGGCATCATCCTTGGGGGATGTGGAACTCGCGCGAATCCTTTTCGAGCGCGGTGCGGATGCGAAGGCCCAGGACTCGTATGGGTGGACACCATTACATCGAGCATCCTCCAACGGACATGTGGAACTTGCGCGCATCATTCTTAAGCGCGGTACGGATGCAAAAGCCCAGGACTGGGATGGTTGGACATCATTGCATCAAGCATCGTCCGAGGGACACGTGGAACTCGCACACATCCTTCTTGACTGTGGCGCAGACCCGACAGCCCAAGCCAACGATGGCCGAACACCATTGGATCTGGCATCGTCCAAGGGACATGTAGAACTCGCGCTTCTCCTTCTCGGGCGCGGCGCGGATGCCAAGGCCCAGGACTTATATGGGTGGACACCTTTGCATCGGGCATCCTCCAAGGGACATGTGGAACTCGCGCTCATCCTTCTCGAGCGCGGTGCGGATGCGAAGGCCCAGGACTCGGATGGGTGGACACCATTGCATCGGGCATCCTTCAAGGGACATGTGGAACCCGCGCGAATCCTTCTCGAGCGCGGCGCGGATGTGAAGGCCCAGGACTCGTGTGGGTGGACACCATTGCATCAAGCATCATTCGAGGGATATGTGGAACTTGCGGACATCCTTCTTGAGCATGGAGCGGATGTGATGGCCCAGGACTCGGATGGGTGGACATCATTGCATCGGGCATCCTCCAAGGGACATGTGGCACTCGCGCGAATCCTTCTCGAGCGCGGCGCGGATGCGAACGCCCAGGCCTCGGATGGACTGACACCATTGCATTTGGCATCGTTCTTGGGGCATGTGGAACTCGCGCGAATCCTTTTCGAGCGCGGTGCGGATGCAGAGGCCCAGGACTCGTATGGGTGGACACCATTGCATCGGGCATCCTCCAAGGGACAAGTGGAACTCGCGCGCATCCTTCTCGAGCGCGGTGCGGATGTGGAGGCCCAGGACTCGGATGGGTGGACACCGTTGCATCAAGCATCGTCCGAGGGACATGTGGAACTCGCGCGCATCCTTCTCGACTGCGGCGCAGACCCGACGGCCCAAGCCAACGATGGCCGAACCCCATTGGATCTGGCATCCGAAATGGGATATGTGTCTATAGCTGATATCCTTCAGGATGTTGTAGGTAGGGCGCACACAGTGGCCACTCAGAACAATGATAACATAATTTACATCACAGGCGTCTCAGCAAGAGGATAATGTTGTATCATGCTATTACTTGGAAGCGACAGAACTGTGGTGAGTGATGGAATTGTATTTCTACTCGACCAACGGTAACCCGTGCTACATACAGGTCCACCGTCCGATTACATTACGCACAGCGCTGATACGAATCTCACCCAAGTACGAAAGCTGGCTATTATGGACGGACGGGGGGTCACCGTATCAATCCTAGGGCATAGCCATACTTGTGTCGTGCTACTAGGCTACACAGGGAAGTTGGGGTTTTTTTTTGAGTATGAAATACACGACATCACATGCAGCAGTCTTCTTTTATCGAACAATGTATTTACAGTGAGGCAATCTCACTACGTAATCGTACACTGGACAAAGACTTATAGTAACAGGAGATGATTTGAACGCGTTCACTTACCTCGGTACACAACGCATTCATCACTCACGGTCATGAATAAACGCAAAGAATAATAACACTGACTACCTATTCAAAAGCGCTTCGAGTGACCTTCATTCGGTTTCTCCCTCTGTAGAGTCAAGGGACAAGGGACAAAGGGAAGCAGTAAGCCGGTCACTCACACAGCCGTCGTTGCAAATATCAAGCTGCGTGGTATTGCTGGCGGTGGTTGTATGTCACCTGCAGAGTGGTCGACGAAAAACGCGGAAATATCGTTCATGGAACCCACGATTATAGAGGAAGCCGCATCACCCAGAAACGATCGGTGTCAATACGGCCCGTTCATCACCCGTCACAAAGCCGTAGACATTGACGTACATGCTATTTGAAATTAGAGCACCTTTAGAAGTTGTGAAAGACATCCTAAAGAAGAGGCAGAGATACAAGTGCAAGGATGCTTTCCTGAGAAGAATAGAAAGGTAGCAGCTCCGCCAGAGGGAACGCACGGTACGGACATGTTACGGTGAGGCATTGACTGATGGACTGACATTGGCGATGGGGAATACACAGAAAGGATTTGTGCACTGTTCGCTGTCGTGTCTTTTATAGTCATGCGGGAAAGTCAAGAGAAAGGAAATAATAATACAACGTCACGGTAGAGCGAGACGAAATACGAGCAACTGACAAGGCCGTTAAAGTTGCGTAAACAAAGCTAACATAAGCAGAGCGAACCCAAATTTGGAGCGATACAGTGATTCTGAAATCTGAATGCTTCCTTCATCGAGACGATGAACCTTGTAAAAGCAAATCTTTTCGGCGGTGCCATTATCACCCATTATCCACAAACCTTTCTCGATGCCTCGTATGTAATGCAATCCCGGCTCGATATTCCGACCATCTTGACCTAGTCAACTACGCCAAGTCCCAGATAACCAGGAGATCTACCTCTCTCCAGACCCAAGTGACAGCATTATCCTAGAGACACTTCAGAGAGTCCTGAGTGACGATTCTACTGACGCAGCAATGTTTGGAAGATCACACCCCCAACCTCCCGCGAAACGTCCTGTTTTCATTAACTTTTTTGTGTCCTTTTTTTTCAGGTTTCACTTTGACTCCCTCGCTCAAGACAAGGAGGCAGATACCTACTCTGTAAACGAATTCCATACGATTCCAAATGACCGCGGGGATGAGACCCCATTTGTCATCATTCTAACAGGCCAGCAAGGCGTAAAGAAGTTCAATAAGACGACTGTGGATGATGTACGGATTTTCATGGCCATATACAGAGTGGAGGACAAGCCTGAGACCGTTGATCCTGTCCTGACACTGAGCTTTCCTATGAACGTCTATGACGGTGTGATTCGCACCGAGGAAGAGTACAATATGGCGAAGCAAAGTTTCCATACGATCGCTACCAGTCTTCGGATTGTGGACTTTGGTTTATTTGTGTAATCTTGGGTATTTGAAGTGTGAAGTGCTCGTACATGTGTATATTCGGATGGGTATCTCAAATATCCTCCATGAGTTGGAATTATATTGAGGCGCTTTGATTCTATCACAAATTCTCCCCGAGTCGCGTTCTTTTGGTTACATTCATCTCGAGGTGATATTCGGCATCGAATCTTATCAACTTCACCATGAAAATATCACACTCAAGAGCGTTCTGTGGTATGTTGTACTCCGACTCATGGCTCACACCTCAGACAGGCCTGGCCTACTCATTTGATGAAACCGCTCTGACATGATCATTGGACAAGCTCCAGTCCTAGATCTGTCAGAACTACTTATTTTCGACATTATTTAACTAAATTGCAATTCCTGGCCTAGTCACTAAAGCATTCTGCAGTGTTGTCTGCGCTGTACAGCACAGTATGTAGATGACGACAATACATTCGAACGAACCAGATCCATGGACCATCCACATACCAGTTCCCCTGGATACGGTGGAGCAAGCACGGAACTTGCTACAACACTATCAAGCCTTCTTGCCTTCCTCCCAACAGTCCTAGGGGCGCGGAGGCGGTCGCATATTTCCAGCGGGCCGTTTCTTTGTTCAAGAAACTGCCCACATACAAGTGGCTTGCCTCTCAAGGCATCACTCCCAGTTCCACTCTATCGGACACACACTCTGGACGAGCTGACCGAGGCGCTCAAGGCCGCTTCTGGAGTCTGTAGCTGACTTTTGGTGACCGGAGTAGTCATACTGATTGTAACTTTCGCGCAGTTCGCGCCCGAAATCAATTGCACCGGGTACACGATCAATCAGGTCAGCTGGTACTTCTACCTCAGAGGCTCGCTCCTGGACGGCGAATTCGTCCCAATCGGTGAGAGGATAGATTTGCCCCCACACGTGTATCGTTATGCTCCT
>QLPC01003167.1:0-29332 GCA_003314055.1 Lactifluus hygrophoroides | reverse complement strand
GACTTTCCCACACTCCAAATTTGGATGATTCCAAATTGGTCAATCCAAATGCGGACTTTCCCACACTCCAAATTTGGATGCTCCCAAATTAGTCAACCCTGTCCCTCCCAATGTGGACTTTCCCACACTCCAAATTTGGATGCTCCCAAATTGGTCTACCCTTTCCATCCCAATGCGGAATTGTCCCACACCCACGTGAGTTTCACGTCCTAAAAAGGGGATTTTCAAATTACCAAAAACCCGCAATCCTTTCCCACGTTCCCAAAATGGCAAACCGCCCGCTCAAAAAGGCAAGTGGAATCATACCCCCTCATTCCTCTGCATAGATATATATGCTCACGCGGGCTCTGAGGCGCATTCCCGCCGCTCCCTTTTTTGGAACATCCCTTTTTGGGTGCAATCCCTTTTGGGTCCTTCCCTTTTTGAGCTGAGGCCTCCGGACAATTCCGTTTACCCAACAGTCCTGGCACTGACATGCGTGCGCCTTTGTCACCTCCGTCACAAGAAAGCTGCGTGGTAGGGTCCGTGCCATGCACAAGTTAGCGTTTCCCATATATACAGTACACAATCTGTTTTCTGCTCTATTCACCCATGCCAGTTGGTTTTGCTCTCGGCAATATCTCCAGCTTTCGAAAATATGCCAAATACATTGGAAGAGCATATCAAAAGCGCTCCGTTGCAATGATTCAACTTCAGGTCGCGGAGAGTTTTGTGCGCAGTGTCACCCCTTTCGATTTTCCCGCCGGCAATCTTCCGAGCGTCGCCAACCCCGCTCAGGCCACATATTCTTCTCTCTCCCCCTCCCATCCGTGGAACAAACTTCAGTCTTAACGACATCCTTTCCTAGGAAGAGTCGATCGTCGCTGCCGCCATTGGATAAGTCTAGGTCTCTCAGCGTAGGCTCAAGCTCCGAAAGTTTCACATCGTCTCACGAAGCGGGCTGGCACTTCCATGATGTACAAACTCGGGAAACTGCGTTGCGTGGTCCTCAACATCAATCGCATGAACTCGAAAGTCGTGCTCTGTTACCATTTCACTCTCAAGAACAGGCGCCCATATCTGCACCAGGAGCACCACGTCAGCGCGGAGTCCGCTTCGTGCCTTTGGAACGCCTCGGCTCCACGGACACCACGTTGCCTATTCCACCGTCACCGTCGGTTGTCAGTGTTACCTCGGAAAAGTGATCACCGCGTCCAAAGACCTCACAGCAAATGACCCTTCTTCCGCACAAGTCAAGTTCAAGTTCAGTTTTACCCGCCCCGGTCCCTCCTATTCTACACGCTCCATCCCCTACACCTGTAACAGCAGACCCACGACCCTTCCTGTCTCGTATCCCTCGTGCGGCGCCATCCCCACTCATATTGACCCCCTCCACATCGCCTCTCCCTCGTAGGGTTTCGCCCGCATTGTCCGAAGGCTCGATTGTCTCATCTTCTGATTTCATAGTGTCCAGCCCGCGTCCGCGCTTCTTTGAAGACCTCCCGCCATCGCCACCGCCTACATGCCCGCTACCTGAGTTGCCACCCCAGGGCCTACCCTCACAGTTACCTTCAGTCAGGCGTGGGCGACAGTTGCCATTCCCAGCGCAGGGCCTCCTACCCGTTCAGGAGGTTTCTCGACTCATCGAGCGCACCGAGCGCACTCGGCAGGACGCTCTCCAAGCGCGCCTCATTGCGGCACACGAGGAGGCATAAGTACAGTATTCCTTCGTGGCGTCGTTACTACCCGCTGATATGCCCACGGGTGCAACGATACCCCCTGCCCGCTCGGATGTCCTAAGCTACTATTTCGACGAACTCGATGATAGGGATGGAGCTGGGGGAGGCAGCGAGGGCACATCACGCTTCAGCTTTGTTGATAATGAGCGCAGTCGTGAGATGCGCGCACGCCTGATTGCACGCGTCGACGCGCTGGGCGGTGGGAACAAAATCTCGCCGGTGCCTAAGCTGCTGCTGCGGTCGTTCTAAATGGGATTTATGCCCTTTTGAGACGTCGTTCTTTTCTGTCTGTCCTTACAGTACCTTGGTTTAACTTTATCTTATTGTGGTTTCCGCTGCTGCTATCGTGTTCCGTCTTGACTAGCGTACTTGGCTGCGTTCATTTGTGATATCACACATTCCTTGATACCTGCTTTCATAACCATCTCTCTCTAAATCCAATTGTGCTAACTAGATTCTAAATTATGAGTATCACATGTGTCCCAGTAACTCGCGTCGTCTCACATCTACCCACTATATCCATGTTGGCAGTTGCTTCTCTGTCAGCTTATCAGAACATAACATTCAGTATTTAGGTCGCACATACAGTAGTAGACACCTTGACTGACGACACCTCCTTGACGGAAATACAAATATCTCTTGTATTTCATGTCCGATTGTTTCCAAACTTCGCACATATCTAGTTGTGACTAGGAACTATTGTTGTGTTAAATTACAAAGTATTTGGTCCACTCTGGGTCTCAGAATTGAATGATCTTTGTCGTCAAAAGGTGTATTTGTACTAATGTTATCACGCGGATTTCAGATTTTGTACGATCGAATCGGTATTTCAATTCCAAACTTGGTATGCTTGACAAGATTTGGGCAGAGAGGATAGAACGAGCGGGCACGCGGCGCACACTGAGGGGGATTTTCGAGAACAGAATCGGATGGATTTACATTCGCTTTAGGCCCACTATTTAACAGTAGGTACTTTTCGGAATCGTCTCGTACAGTACAGTAAGTAAGACAGACCCTGAAACGTCGGGATGCGAACTCGTAAGTACATTGAGACATGGATCAGTAAAATAATCAGGCGAGATAATCAGAGTGGAACACGGATCACGGGAAGATAATCACAAGGATCTTTTGGTAAGGTAATACAGTAGCACTTATCTTTTGTACGCGCGAGAACGTTGCGCTTGTAAATAACGTAGAGTCAATCGTAGCTGCGTATCCTATAGAGACCATAGTAAAGTAATCGATCAGAATCAAACACAGAAAGAAACACAGTCACTCAATAAAATTTCATCAATGCTCAACATACTTGCCAATTTCTAAGCCATGCAGAGGCCTGGGTCATGGTAGGGAGGGCCAACAATGGGCAACCGGGGGCTCCTTAAACTCATACCACCACCTATGGGTTTACTCTCCCTTAGACACCACAGAAAGAAAAACAGAGCCTTAACACATGCGGAAGCGAACAAAAAGAAAACCAACCCCCTGAATAATACCTACAAAAGAAAAGTCAGGTACACATAGGGCTGAGCACCGTGTAAGATGTTGCTCCAGGAAGTCGGGCCAGCTCGCGGCAGTTATGCAGACGCTCTGTGACCGGATGGTCAGATGTGATATCAGAATGAAAATTCTAATAAGAACGACCTTTGCCCCTAGTCGCTCAAAAGCTCGTCCTCTACTCCTCGCTTCCTCCATCAGCATCCGCGGATGCAAGGAATTCAATGAGAGCTTCTAAATCTTGCGCGTATGGGTCCAGTTGGCTCCGCTCCCTGTTCGTATCTTCGACTGACAATTGCTGACCCTTGAGCTCGTCCTCAGCTGGTATCAGGGACGCCCCGGCTTGAAGGTCTTCAAGCATCTCTGCTTCTCGTTAAGCCTCATTCATGTTTGCAACACTGGACTCGTCTGGAGACTGGAGAGTGACAAACATTCCCAAGTAGGGATGAGTTGGGGGTGGATATGCCCCAGAATTATGGCCAGAACGAAGAGCCTCGTTGGTCGTTTCGTATACTGTGTATCTCCTTGTGTTTGGTTAACATGGACGACCACGAGGCCACAGAGTGATGTGGCATCTCCAGCCAATGGCATGAGTAGGATGAAATGGCAAGATGGAAGTGCACACGCGACACACCTTTTGGTTTAAGGCCTTGACCACCGTCAGTTTGTTGGCCTGCCGATCCCTAGTTACAATACGGCGAATCAGGGCCCAAGTGTATGACATTTCTGCACGTGTATATCTTGTAGATATTTGACGGTGCTGCGAGTGGACAAGTGGTCCTAGAGAGTAGACTGAAAGAGATAGAGACGAGAGGGCTAGTCTTGAGTCAACGCGATGACTTCGAAGGGCTAGCTAAGATGATTGAGAACGCTTTTGAGATCACACTGGGAGGTTTGGAGAGGAAAAAGACATAAGTGATTCGATCCATTTCCGAGGCAGAAACCCAGAGGTTTATATACATGGAGACAGACAATAAGCTGCAAAACGTGGTAGTAGGTATGAGTAAGACGCGGTAGTAGTGGAAAGTAAGCAAAGGCGATCGAGGGATAAAGGTGATGATAGTATAGTAAGCGATCGATGTAAGGTAAAGAGATGAAAGTAAAGTAAAGAGATAATCGATAAAAGGAATCTAAAGTGATCATACCAAAGTAAAGAGATCAAAGGGGCGATCGGAGTATAGTAAAAGCGATCATAGTAAAGTAAAGAAATGAAAGATCTGTGATAGTAAGTAAGGAAACGGGAGATCGAGGCTAGTATGATAAGGGAAAGTGGTTCTTGGTGGCATAAGGTGGCCTTTTGTTCGTTGAGTGGCTTTGATCGGATAGGCGAGTGGCATTGATCGTAAGTGTAAATGGCTTTGATCGAGAGTGAGTGGCATTTGTGCGCAGCCGCCGCACGTTCCTTACAATCTGTAGCCACCCTCCGATTGCACTGCCGCGGGGGGTTCGGGAGTCGTAGAACGTTCATGGGAGGGTATCAATAAGGGAGCATCCACGACAGTATCAGAGGTTTGCGCTTCTGACGGCTCATCATTGTACACCAGCGAACGCCGGCCACGAGAGGAAGTAGAGCGGCGGCCACCCTTATATCGCTTCCTTGGCAAACCCACATCTTCCAGTAAGTAATCTTTCGGATCCACCAAATGACCTTGCTTGATACTATCTGTGATGAATGCGATCCGCACTATTATCTTAGAATCTTCGGCCTCCTGTCTCAAGTAGGCAAAAGAGATGGAACGAGGATTCAAGATGACGAAAGTTGCTCTAGGAATGTTCGCCGTAATTTGTCCGCCATTTTTCTGTGGGGCACTTGTGTCAGCCGTGGGCACCATACTTGCAGTAGAAGACCAACCTTTATAAGGCGCACAATTTCGTGCCGCCCCGGGGTATCAATCTGTACAAATACTAGGATGGGTTGTCCATTTTTCATGGAAAAAACGCTTCTCGCCGGATGAACTAGCTCGGGAACCACTCCCGAAGGGACCTGTCGTGGATTGGAAGCAACCATCTCAGCTTGAGAAAGCGGTTTAGGAGAACTTCGTCTCCTCTTTGCAGTTAAGGAAGGTTCATGTGACAGGGCCCGCAGGGGACGAATGCTTCCTAGCCTCTGGTTCGCATTCTCGGGAGGCAAGTCCTCTACGGAAGATCCTGGTGGTTCTTCCAGAGGGTGAGACGTTATGTCTGGTACATGAGACGATTGAAACCCCGATGGAGGGGGCGGATGGATAAGTGATGAGGACATGGGTAAGATAGCAAGATAATTTTGAATAAGAGTAGTGTCCAAGCCCCGACTTTGCGCCACCGCAATGACGGTTTCAACCAGGTGGGCCAAAGTCAGAACTGGAGCCTGCTGTTGAAGTAAAGATGCAGGATCCAATAATAGATTCGTCGGATCTAGGGGAGGAGGCTGCTGTGTCTCAGAGTGGCTCATAGCAATAGGAAAGCCTTGCAATAAGGACGGTCCAGGTGCATGTGATGGGGAGATTGCCGAGTGTTGGAGAGCAATGCGTTGCCGAGATGACACAGAATTAGGGAGTGTATGCTTGCGGATGGTGGGGGCAACATGACGACGTATGGGAGTGTCTTGGGAGCTTATTCCCGTTGCAGCCTTAGCAGCTGGTGATAACGAAGTAGAGGAAGCCAACTTGTGCGAAGGTAGAGAGTTCAGTGGATAACGGCTGGAAGAAGTGGAACGGCGGCGAGTAAAACCGGGTGTGTTCAACTTAACACTTGGTTCGGACCGTTCGGTTGAAGACTGAGGAAAAGGTGGTCGCGAATGAGTTGGACGTAGCGACGATTTACTCCTAGAGGATGAAGGGATTATACTTCCAGCGGGAGCGGGTAAGAGAGTTAAGAATCTGATACGACCGGAGAGGGCATACCTTGGGCCATCGCGTACGTCTTCCATATCCTCGTCACCGTCATCATCACTGTATACGCATTCACTTGTGTGGGGGACGTGAAATCCTCCCCATTTATCTGCTTCGAGAAGTGGACGGCTGATACGAATACAAGCCTGGATCCATCCATAGTTTAGGACTGCCTTGTGCGCGTCTGCGCTCCAGTCGTGCACAAACTTGTGACCGGATTCGGTCTCTGAATTGATAAGGAGGATAGAAGCCGCTGATGGGTTGTGACATATATCAGCACCGGATGTCTAAAGAAGATGGTATAGGGTATTCAGGGCATAGATATAAGATTTGAGAAGACTACACCGACACGAAGGAGGCGTATAAGCCGAGGCCTGGAGAGGATCTCAGGATTGATGTCGAGATAGACGGAAAGTGGAAATCCAGAAGCATCAGTGAAGATACTCGGGGATCCTTCAGTCGCTTGCGTAAGGGAAAGGGAATTTTCGGCCATAGACAAAGACGGCGAGAGCTGCACATTGGCAGGCAGCGAACAGGCGGCATCTTTTTTTTTTTTAAAGTCAGAATTTTTATTCCGCTACATGTGGCAAAGACAAAGACGCGAACCTCATATACTACGAGATTAAAAGAGGCGGCTGGGGGTATGTATGTAAGTGTAAGGGGGATCTCAACGTTAGGTAGCTTTTCGGTATGGAGTTGTGTGATGTATAGAGGTGCCTGAGTTAGGCTACCGGCGTTTATCCTGCTTGCCCTTCGCGGGCAGGCACAGGCCTGGGTGGCTCTGAGATAGCGAAGCATGGCTTCTCCTCCTTTCTGGGTACCCAGGATCATGGCCAGGAGGAGCTCCTGCTGCGCCGCGGCATGGAGGGGGCAGGACAGGTGATGACATGTTCGACAGTTTGCAGGGGTGCCCCACAGGGGCAGTGTTGTCACAACTGCAGTCTGACTTATCATAAAATTCATCGCACAAATTATTCCAATTATGCTCAAATTTGCTCAGATTTTGTGTAACATTAAAGGATTAGATAGATTATGGACTATGACATTCAAACGAGTGATGATAAGGAATGGATGAGGAAAATGGAAAGGAAGGGTATCAGCTAGCAGCAGTTCCACAACACAATATTGATGAAGGGGTCAAGCTGGTCAAGAGCACTGTTGCAGGATGACAAGATTTGGGCAGAGAGGATAGAACGAGCGGGCACGCGGCACACACTAGGGGGGGATTTTCGAGAACACAATCAGATGATTTTACATTCGCTTTAGGTCCACTATTTATAAGTAGGTACCTTTCGGGAACGTCTCGTACAGTACAGTAAGTAGAACACACCCTGAAACGTCGGAATGCGAACTTGTAAGTACTCTGAGACATGGATCACAGTAAAATAATCAGTAGAGATAATCACAATGAGACACGGATCAAGGGAAGATAATCACGAGGATCTTTTGGTGAGGTAGTACAGTAGCACTTATCTTTTTTATACGCGCGAGAACGTTGCGCTTGTAAATAACGTAGAATCAATCGTAGCTGTGTATCCTATAGAGACCATAGTAAAGTAATCGATCAGAATCAAACGCGAAAAGAAACACAATCACTCAATAAAATTTCATCACAGGAGATCCAGCAGAGTGCATAACATCACGACGTTAGATGTGATGCTTGAGAACTAAAACTTCTTTAATCCACAAGTGTGACCGAAAATTAAAAAAAAGTACAAGGTGACGCACCCGGTTCCCAAGAAAAACCTCCACGCGCTGCCCATTGGCCATGTCCACCACCTGAGAATTATGTTGCTGCTCACTAGTCAAGCGCAAGTCCTGAGTCATTGAGATATGCTCCCACTGGTCCAGGCCCTCGCTCCGCGCATCCTCTTGAAGAGCGACCTTGAGCTTTTCAAGGCACCATGACCTTCCATTCGTCATCACATACATATGCAATAGCTTCATTGTCAGTAAGAGCGACATGCGCACCTCGTGCACACGTGTGATGACTTGCTCAGTGTGCGCAGTAACTATGCGCGTGCTCTTCCGATGTGGAAGAGCAGGGGAGGGAGTGCGGCGATCCGATGATCTGCGGATGGCGTTGGTGGAGTAGGACGGCAGGTAGTTGAGACTAGAGGTCTTGCATTGCCCGAGCTGTGCACATCTGGTGGCAAGAACCGGTCTGGTAACTGAGGGAACTCGTTGAAGCCCATGAAGTATGCCAACCAGTTGGCAAGGCCGTCACAGTGCCCAATGTAATCACCGCGCCGGATATGTAGCGTGAGCAACCCTGAGAGAGGAGTAGGAACAGAGACTGGTGTGAAGTCAGATGAGAAGCGTCAAACAGCATGGGGCGAACGCTACGGGCATTCATGCATATTCATGACGAGCGCAGTGGTGATAGGTGGTGACCAAGAAAAGTGTCAGGACGGGCGATGAGACCAGTGAAGGCCAAATGTCCAACAGTCTTTTCGAGTCACCGAATATACTTCCCGGTGAATCAGACCTAAATTAAGCAGTAGTATTAGATGACAACGCACTAAAAATCAAAGATCTGTCCTGAATCCTGCTTAATCTCAACATAAACAATCCTTCATTCCCTTGAGTTTGTCTACCCACACCTGTAGCAGTGTCACCGCAGATGCAGTCGATAGTGGGCCGCTAATCTCTTGACGATCGATGATAGTGGGGTTAGAGCATACTTGCTTGAAGAACTTGGGAACAACTGCGGGAGGCGCATCCGCAGATGGTGGAAAGGGGTCTCCAGCAACTGGGCCTGTGATTGGGGTAAAATGAGGAAAATGTGAAAATGAATGGGTAGAAGAGACGCACCAGAGAGGAGCGCAGTCAATGGGACTCATGCGAGGACCAAGTCGCAATTTCATCGGGAATAATCTGTGGGACCTTTATCATGGGGTCGATGGGGACACCAGCTGCCTTCCTGTTTGCATGTCCAAGCAGAGCTGAATCAGCACAAAACAGAACTCTGAGGGAGGGAGACAGAGAGGTGAGAGAAAAGAGAACGTACAAGTCAACCAAAGTATTTGAACACTATCATCTGCAGCTCATTTTTAGGGATCTGTAGCTAAAAACACATGAGAGGTGACAATACAGATAGAAAGAATCATAGTCATCATATGAGCAGACAGATACAATGAGTAAGAGGTTGGAGATCACTGTGAGAGTTAGAAGGTAAAAGCGGTGAAGTTGACATGATCACGTGGTATAGTCTCATTCCCAGGCTCTAATGATGCGGAGTTTTAAAAACTCTGCGTGTTGTCGCGAATGTCATCAACGCCCTCCGGCCGCCGCGCGTGATGTACATGCATCTGTGCTTGCCCATTTCCATGCCTGCGTCCATACGCCAACGATGGAGGCGACCCCGGAACGGGACCTGGCTCAGACCCGACCACAGATGCAAGTTCGGAACCTGTGTGAAAACATCGGTCCATATCCTCTGCATCAAACTCGCTCGATGGCAAGATCGACTCGCCCCCACCCTCGTCTATCTCCGCCTCCCCGCGAGACCCTTCCGAGCTCTCCTGAGCCTTCGCAGCCGCTGCTCCCAAGTCATGCGTGCGTCGGCTGCGAGCGCGGGTTGGAGCATGTGGTGGGGCTGGTGGTGCGTGCCGTGGACCGGACCGTGAAATGAGAGAGACTGCGTGTATGGGGAGAGGATGTGGTTCAAGTGTGCGAGGGTTGCAAGCGCGCCATGGAGAGCAAGGTGTAAAACGATCCGTGGGTCAGCATCCGCGCTTGCACTGGCACTCATGCTCATGCTCACGATAGACGCACGCCGCGTGCGCTCCCATGGTGCGGAGAGTAAAACCTCCGTCGAGGGTGGGGTAAGCACCGAGTGGGTATGCGGAGAGCTAGACCCGTGTGTACGTAGGCTTGATGGGGACATAGCACGGCGTGGAGGGGTGTGATAGGGAGGAGGCGTTGGTGCTCCTGGAGATGCGAATGTGTCTGTATGCTGGGAGCTCGCATGGGCGTATTGTCTACTCCCAAGGGCGGTCGGTAGGTATGGGTTATGGAGTGAAGTGCGGGCTGCGTGGAAAATCGGCACTAGGCAATCTTTCGAGGGCGGCATGCGTGAGGTGGGGTGGCGACGAGAAATCTGCTGGGCGGGATGGCCTCGGCTCGCCTTGGGAATGCGCATGGAAAACGCATGGGCGTGTCACAGTGCCGCCACTGACTGCAGGAACAGCCTCGCACTCCATACCCGAACTTGTCCCAGCTTGCTGATTCGCAACCACCGGCGGTTCAGGCCTTCAAGCTTCAGGCCTTCAGGAGTAAAACCCAGTACGGTGTATTCCCAGTCAACCACGTCATATGACGTGCCTTCATCGCCAACAATTGAACGTCATCATCATAATCCTCATCAGTACTTTCTTCTGCAAGATCCGCAAACCCGAGACCGGGATTCGCAAACAGGCGTCTGAACGAGCGAAATGCCTACTTGGTTGAAAGGCCTTCTGGCCGTAGGCTGTAGGTCGGGTCGAAATTCTCAATCTCGGGCAATGTACTATCTGGTGGATCTGGAAGTGGAGTGGGGACGGAACATTCCGACCTATGAGTTCGGGACTGAGCCATGCTTGTAATAGACCGTCCCGAAGATGTCCGTGCGCAGGGATAATATGTTCGCATTCCAGATGACATTGAGTATGCGGATGACGGCTGTCTGGCGCTGGGTAGAGGGTGTTGGTGGAGGGAACGGACATCAGGTGCGGACATCACTATGACGGGCTCTGGCTCTGGCGACGATGGTGGGGCCTTCGTAAGATATCGGGGCACTTTAGCCTTCACGGAACATTTAACGGAGTTGCGCCTCGATCTCGCATTGGATGAAGGTCTGGATGACGGCTATAGATTCAAAGGAGCTATTGATGTCCATATTTGGAAGAGGGTCTGTCTTGAAGACCAGTGTGATGCCCTTTTGTTTAGAAACGATGAGAACGACATGAGAGGAAAGGGGGAAATGGGAAAGACGTAGCAGCATTGGCACTACGAGGGCCTGTTTCGCCGTTAACATTCCATGGGAACCCATCATGAGATTAATGTCGGGCTGTTTGTGATTTAGAGGATTCGCCTATATGGAAACATTAGTAAAGAGGAGAATAGCCCGAGGCGAAAAAGCGCAGAATAGAAAGGCATGAAGTTGGAAGGGGAATGGGCAAACGTGAAGCGTGGGACAACACATACCTAGACTTTAGTCCTGAGGATGATGTGCGCATTGCCCGCATAGGTATGGCGAAATATTCCACGAAATTGGTCCATTGTGAGATCACCAATATCTCGAATTTCGAGCTCGGGCGGCTGTCACACGACAACGAGGTGGGAGAGACGATGTCATGAGCATGTCAAGCAACGGCGCAATCAATACACATGTACCTGGGTACCCATCTCTAGTTCTACGACCTCGATCTTGTCTGCGATGACTGGCGGTTTGGGGCCCTTGTTGAGGGCTGCGTTGAGCATCTCGATAGCGCCTTGCATGGAATTAGTTGGAAAAACGTGGGCAGTGAAACGAGAAATGACATTGCAGGGGAGAGGGCGGAGCGATGCAAGTTGTGAGATGCTCATAGGCAAAAGTTGCGGGATTCCACGTTATGGAGTTTGAGTTGAGCGCAGGAAGGTCATAATAGTGCGGTGAAAACATACTTTGTGTAAGTTGGGCACGGGTTCCTTCTATCCACTACCTGACCCATGGATTCAAGTTCGTACGAGAGGGCTATATTGTGACACTTTCTGCCATTCCTGTCGCCCACCTTGTAAAGGTACTAAGTGCTAGCTGAAAGAAGCATGAGGGGGCGGTTAAGTAGCAGATCTGGAGCTCGCAAGGGGAGATGGTGTCCACTGTCCAGTGCCCAACTTGAATGCAAACAACCGAAGCGGGACCACATGAAATGACCATCCCCGAGTTCGAGGGCCTTTTCCTCCTGCGGGTCGGTGGAGTGAGATGACAGAGGGCTAATCAGGCACGGATGACATAAGGTGACCCTGGACCAGCTGGTGGATCCAGTCGAAAGCCATATCATGATGGTGATTTAAGCGGCTTCGAGCATGCATGACACTGGAATTGAACGTATTGAACAACTTACTGTACTCCGCCCAGATAGTACACTGTGAGAGACGGGTGGAGGAGATGTGCTCCTGCGTTGTACGATGGGCACGCTCGTGGGGAGCCGGTCAAGCTAGGTGGGTAGGTGTGTGAGAAATCGTTTGAGCAGCGAAGGAGGTGCACAGGGCCTTGTGCCTCGACGTCACGTTTCATGGATGATATTACAACATCGCCATCTTCGTTATCGTCGTCGTCGTTGTCATTACTAGGGTCAACAGAGGAATGGAAGAGCGGTTCATGGTTGGTGGGATCGGGCGAATCAGAGGGGGAGTGCAATGCCCACAATGCCGCTGGCCTTGACTATGGAGTCGATAAGCCAGAACTGGACAACACTCATGAGTACTGGGAAGAAGCCCATCGTGCTTGTGGATAGGATCTCAGGGTTTAGTACTAAATTAGTAGATGCCATAACGTGATGACGCGCATGCGTACAAGATAGCTTGGGCAGTGTTGCCATTACCCAGCCAGCTGAGCATCCATGCGCCAATATCCAACAATTCATGCCAGGAAGCGAGGGGGACAATGACAAGCTTCATAGAGATGAGGGATACAACGTAGACTGCAGCTTGGCGGCCCCAATAGCAGAGAGAAGGTGAAGCGCCATATTGCCCAGATTGAAAGCCCTTAAAATGGAGCTTTTCAGTGAAAAGCCAAGTAAGAATATGAAGAGTAAGGTAGATAATGCCAACACCTATGATAAGCATGTGAGAAAGTGAGCAGAGGGGGCGAAGTAAGGAACCACATACCAAGAGTGGTATCGAATGTTGAAACGTTGAAGCTTGAAGCTTTGAAGAAAGACACACTTACATACTATATCCCCCTGTACATTCATCACCCCCGGCCGTCAGGTACTCGTCAGGTCACGTCAGTCACAGTTCTTCCCAAGCCATTTTCAAAGTCCGATTCGGTCACCGTGAATCCGTGATCTGTGATGTGATCACGACAGGTGAGGGAGCAGGCGAAGTTTTTAGGGAAAAGACTATTACTATTAAACGTTAAACCACTACATACTGTATTTTATGTATGTATTTACCTGAAATATAACACGTTTACAACCATTAAGTAAAGTATCTATATGGCTCAAATTCATTACAAAGGAGCGTGTGGATTGTACGGTGGGTATCCATAGGGAAAATACGGATGCAGGACCGCGAAGTGGTTGGGCATGCTTGGGGATGGCAGCTGGTGAATGGAGAATGTTGTGTGAGCAGTGTTGTCATGAGAGACAAACCCGAAGCCAGGATTTGGTACTGTTGGATATGAAGTTTGATGAGCGGTTGCACTAGTCAACGCTGCAGCGTTGGCGTGTGTTGGATGGCTCGGGGCAGAACTCGTCACCTGGCTGCATCGAGAGGATCCGGGGAAAAGGCCAGCAAAGCGTGGATTTTTCTTCAGTTCTGGATGGTTGTGAAGGTGGTCTTTGATGCGAGCGACGAGATCCTTCATATTTCCCTCCGTCAAGATTCGAGTGCTCTGGGAAGCGCGGGAAGATCGTCCTTTTTGTACTGCGACATGGGTACATTGAAGGCACGGGATTGCACGTCATCGGCAATCCTGGCATTTCGTGCAGCTGCATCAGCAATCCTTCGAGCCTCTCGTTCAGCCTCAGCCCTCTCCTGTGCTTTCCGCTCAACCTCCTCAGTCTTGAATTGCACCCTAAGCTCTGGCGTGGTAACGAAACAAGCCTTTACCTTCGTTGAACCACGAGATCGCTTTTTTGACAGGTTTGCGTTCCATCATTAAGACTGCGAAGGGCGTCTTGCACGTGTTGTTCATAACGTGGATCCTGAGAGCAACGAGAGGATCCTCCTTAACGCGACATCGATACAACAGCGCATCAAGGAGGAGTGACTGGCGGATGAGAGGCACATAAGTACCGTACTGACAACTGACGACTGACGAAAACACGGGTACGGTTTCAAGCTCCGCTCGGCAGGAACGGCAGGCGTGACATCACGCACAAAATCCCTCCTCAGAAGGCACTCCTTCAATAATCAATATCTCATCGTGAAAATTGCTGGAACACCTTTAGATATCATATATTAGATGGTGTGCACAGTACCAGGTCACTGGAAGGCCTCTGAGGTGAGATTTTTCAAAAGTGACGAATGACCGGGGGTGACGAATGTACAGGGGGATATAGTAATGATTCAGTAGCACCTTCACAAACTTACGACTAATTATTACCTATTAGCACAAATATCGATCTCAAATATGCCCCTATAGAGCTGTTACAACCGCTATGACAGACCGCTTAGCACAAATTTAGCCGACCGTTAGCACAGATTTGTAAGTGAGGTTTTTCCTGATGACTCACTCACTCTACCCATTTCTCCAGTGTGTTCCGCTTGTATCTTCCGGTTTCCATCCTTTTCCATTCCACTCCAATCGCGCTTCGATGCCTCCTATGTCTCCTATATTACTGTACTGCTTATTGTATTGTACAGTACAAACCCCTAAAACTAGCTACATATAAATAGTGTACCAAAACGTGAATGTATCACATCATGTTGTGTCCTCCTCGAATTCCTTCTCGTGTGCTTGTTTCTCTCTCACATACCCCCTTCACTCCTTTGTATAGTCCCCCTTAACCTGCACTTACTGTAACTCGAGTGCATGGTTCGAATAGCGCCCTCAAGTTGTTCCAAACATCTCTTGCTCGTGTGCCACCTTTGATGTGGTTAAACACGGTGTCTGGAACGCTTGGGGCAATATACTGTTTTACTATGCCTTCCCCCCTGCTGAATCGCATGTCGGGAGCGATGCTGCCAATGGCCCCTTGGTCGTCATATACTTGGTTCATATTTTCGTCCGTGAGGTGTCCGGCGAGGCTATTGGCGTCCAATGCCCAGGTGAGGCGGTCGCAAAAGATGACCCAATTGGAGCCGTCAGGGGCGAGCTTGGGGATAGTGGACCTCATGTTGTCTATGGTGTATATGATGGTGGCACACGTGTGTATGTCGGTTCTTTAGAGTGCAACTGCAGGGCCCACAATCTAGTGCAGGTTACGGACTCAAGGGGCTTGGATGAGAGAGAGACGTCGAGAAGTAAACGAGTGGAAGATGGGCACGCGAGGGGTGTTCGAGGGACGAAGCACAATTCAATACTGATATTTGAGTTTTCTGTAGGCTATTTATACATAATTTTACTTAGGAGTTTGTACAGTAATAGTAAACAATGATGAAATTATTAAGTGCTCGTATCTCTTTTCGTGTTTGATTCTGATCTACTATACTACTATGGCCTCTATAGGATACGCAGTTACGATTAAGTTCTACGTTACCTGAACAAGCGCACCGTTCTCGCGCGCAAAAGATAAGTGTTACAGAACTATCGCCCCAAAAGATCCTTGTGATTATCTGGTTGTGATCCGTGTTCCATTGTGATTATCTCTTTGATTATTTTACTGATCCATGTCTCAATGAGTCAATGTACTTACAAGTTCGTATTCCGACATTTCAGGGTCTGTCTTACTTGCTGTAGTAACTGTACTGTAAGAGACGATTCCGAAGTACCTACTGCTAAATAGTGGGCCTAAAGCGAATGTAAACTCATCTGATTGTGTTCTCTAAAAACCCCCTTTGTGTGCACCGCGTGCCCACTTGTTCTATCCTCTCTGCCCAAATATTGTCAGGTTATGGACAATCAGTCCAACACGTGCAAACACCCAGCAAAGGGAAAGGACGATCTGAGGAAAAAGCCAAGAGATTCAGCCAATAGCGACGCTGCGCTCTGCCCCAAACCCTAGCATGGCATCACCCTCCACAATCTCACCGCATCACCGCCTCGTGCGACACTATCACCCTGCGCTCGACACCATCCAATGCCCTATGATCCACAATGATGGCCTCAAAACCATGGGATGAGTAGAAAATAGAAGGATCCCCATCATTTATTTAGTGAACATATGAGGATATAGGTTGTTAGGACAAGTAATATAGATGATTTATGAGCAAGGGAATATAGATTGAGGCACACAATAAGAGAGTATTATAGGGGATGAATATTTTATAGAGCGATGAATCGCCGATGATCTCCTATTGCACATGCAAGTGTATTGTTCTACTACTGCTATCTAAGCTTGGTAAGCGGGTTGCCTACTCTAACAGAACACCTCATGTAAGATACACCACAGTCAGTGCTACGTAGGGTTCTGTACCTGAGGTGCACGCCAGAGGATGAAAAAAAATAAAATAGTAAACAATATAGTAATATAGGAGGCATTCGGAATGTGATGGGAACGGAATGGAAATGAGTAAAAACCAAAAGATACAAGTAGAATCACTGGAATATGGAGTCGGAATTGAACATCGGAAAATGTAATGTGATTATTAGTAGGATATAGGCTATTTGGGACGATAATATAGATGGTTTATATGTATGAAAAATACAGATTGAGGCACACTGGAAGTAGGGGATGACTATGAGCGATGGGTGATTTTCCCCTATTGCGCATGCAAGTGTATTATCTGTCTACTGCTATCTAGGCTTGGTAAGTGGATTGCCCTGTATCGGGACGGTGCTATCTTAACAGTGAGCTTATCTTTTAATTGCACAAGGTTTGTGCGCTTGTTTTCTAAGTAAATGTTAACACATAGCTTATCATATCGAGTGCACAACAAAATATCAGACCAAGATAAAGGAACAGAAATAAACTCAACAAATTCTGTCATTAAAGCTTAAAGGTGCCCTTAACTCAGCCCTTAATAAAGATTGAAGGCATAATATAGACTTGATATCCTCATGCACAATAAGATCTGGAGAGAGAAAAGTTGACAACCTTCAAAAAAAGTTGTACTACTTCATTATATTCCATACTCTGCCATGCCACCTTCAAAGGAACCACTCATGGTGTTGTGACTTGTGAGTTGGCAAAATGGGTCAAAGGAGAAAGAAAAGATGATTCAGAGGATGACTCTGATGAGTTGGAAGGGGCATCCTGCATCCACATCAGGATGGCATCATGTAAGGCCATGGCTCCCCTGCTTACTTGCTACTCTCTTTACAGGTGAGAGTAAGCAACCTGCAAGTCAATGCTGTCAGCTGTTTGACCATGAGGTGTCATTGATACAATACAAAAAGGACAATGGACAGCAACAAAAATTCCTTGTGCTGCACTAAGCCTCAAATATCACAATAAGTTGAACTCCAGCCTGATTTCTGAGCCCAGAAGTCCCTTGTGTAAGAGGTGATTGAGTGTGAGATGCCCAAAAAGAGGTTAAAATGTTCAGCCATAGGTCAGGTTAAGGTTGGATTAGATCCAATTTCTCTGCCAAAAATTCTAACCTGAGGACCTAACCCATCTGTAACCTGACCTAAACCGAGGTGCTGAATAGGGCCTAAGAATTTTTTTTTTTATGGAAATGTGAGACAGGGAGGGAAAGTGTGGATTAATCTCTTAGGCATCCTTCCTTTTATGGAAGTGCTAGAGGAGAGCTAAACCAGTTCCACCTCAACAGTGGTGGAAAGGGTGTGCTTCCAGGCAGAGCTCCCTGCAGCAGGGAGGGCTGGTTGACTGGCAGAGGTGAATGAGGAGGGAGGGGAGACATAATGGTGGTAAGTGGAAAAGAAGGGTGACCACAACTGGTCACCAGTCACCAGTCATCAATGCATCACTCAGACAATACTACAGTTGACTATGTCATACTGCATAACGGACATTTGTCACAAAGTTGATGCAGTATGAGATTTACACACTATGATTGGTCAGATATACATGACATCTGTTACATTTTGTGACATTTTGTGACATTTATGCAGTTCGACCTTATGCAGTATGAGATAGTCAACTGTACTTGTGGCTTCAGTCTGTGCCAATGGTGAATGGTGTAGGCTATTTGTACAGTACATACAGTAGAATCAAATTTATTTATTTTTCCTGAATCACACCTGGACCATGACCAGTTCATTTACATTCCCATGCCATACCATTTTGGCCTAGCCTAATTTTCATAATTTCATTTAATACTTTACCGAAAATGCCGAACTATATATATGTCAAGGTTGACAGATCCCCTTAATTCAGCACTTTCACTCAGAAGTTCATGTCTCCTATATACCATGACGAAGACTTCAAACAAGGGCGGTCTCTTCCAGATTCCCAGTGGGAGAACCAGACTCCAGAACAGCTACCTGAGCATTTGAAGGGTGTACTCTCCAGCCTGGAATCAAGAGAGGCAAGCTGTCCAAGTGCACTCAGGCTAGCAAGGTCAGGTGAGCATTGAATTCATTGGCTACGGGGATGCGTCAATAATTCAATGATGTGAATGCAGTTCCTTTGGAAGTAAACAAGCGTCACGTGTTCGACACCGTGGACACCACAGCTCTGGCCAGGAAGAAACACAAACCCATGGCAATTCCAAAGAGGCAAGCAACTTTAGCAATGAAAGTCAAGGCCCTTGACCGCTTGAAGACTACCCAAGCAACGCAGCAAGGGGTAGTTGACGACTTAAAGGAGGAGTTTGCTAAGGAAGGTGTTGCATTAACGCAGCCCTTAATATCAAATTGGGTAAAGGGTGAAGAGAAAATCCGCCATGCATATGCTTTGAATCCAGCTACCTCTACAAGGATTCATCGCGACAACATCAAGCTTCAAAGCGTCGAAGATGCTCTCTCATCATGGGTAGCCCAAGCATGCGAGGCCAACCTCAGGCGGACCATCACAGGTAATGCTATCCGAGCAAAGTATGGGCAGATTGCTGTAGCAATGGGAATCCCAAAGTCTGAATGGCCAAAGCTCAGTGTAGGCTGGTTGAGTGCATTTAAGGAACAGAATGGACTCAAGGACCGGAAACGCCGCGGTGAAGCAGCGTCGATTGACGAGAGCACTGGTGATGCCGAATGCGAGCGTATCGGGGAGATTATTAATCGGTATCAGCAGAAGGACATCTTCAGTTTTAATGGAACAGCCTTATTCTATAAGTAAGTCATTAATTATTCCATATTCTAAATGTAGGAATCACATTTATCTTTCTTCAAGAATGGTCCCGGATCGTAGTCTAAGCAAGACAGCCACTCATGGTGTCAAGGGCAAGAAGACACGCCTAATCTTCGGGCTCTGCGCCAATGCCGATGGCTCCGAAACTCTCCCCCCGCTTATTATAGGAAAAGCCCACCGACCTCGTGCATTTGGGGGTAAGACAGGTGCTCAGCTCGGATTCTACTATCGCAGCAATGTGGAAGCATGGATTACAGCGGCGTTATTTCAGGAGTGGCTGGAATGGTGGGACTTGGACTTACAGAAAAGTGATCGCCACATTTTGCTTCTGGTGGATGGCTTCGGTGGGCGCGTTGCAAGTAACAAGCTCCGTAACATACGCCTCATTGCTTTTCCCCCGAACCCTACCTCCAAAGCCCAACCCTTAGGCGCAGGCACTATCCGCTGTTTTAAGGCATGGTACCGATCTGCCTACATCTCCAAGGCTATCCAGCTTTACGATGCTGGCCATAGCCCTGAAATGGCCTACAAAATTGACCAACTGACGGCGATGCAGCTTGCTGTTGATGCATGGTCAAAAGTCAGTGTCAAGGTCCACCAAAACTGTTGGCAGTGCACCCGTCTTCTATTCCCACCACCTGAGTGCACCACAACACTTCAGGTCTCCATTCCAATCCATTCTCTCCTTATCTCAAACGAGGAACCCGGTGGCCCACTCGACGGCGCTGAGAAGCGGCTTCTCGAATATATGAAGGAACTAACAGACCGGGAACTCATCTGCAGGCAGAATATGATGAGTCTCGACGAATTTCTCAATCCACTTGAAGAAGATGTGCGCGTGGAATGGTGCTCGTTGGAGGAGTTCAAGTTGGTGGTTGCAGTCCAGGGGGTTGGTTCTAGCTTCTAGGCCGACCGTCGACGTGGGAAGATGACAGCGGTGGTGAAGGTGATGGGAATTTGGCGCTGTTGGTTTCGGCAGCTCAAAATGCCCAAGGCTGCCAGTGGCACCGCTGCATTGCCGAACTGAGCCCAGGGCACAGCAAATAGAGGCTATCTTGAAGCGACTATCTGCCATCTGAAACACCCATTACGACTGAATCTGTGAAGCATAACACGATATGACATAATTAGCCGAAATTCTAACTACTGATGCTATATGCTTACTATGGGTGACCTATCATTTGGCCACCTCGAATTTCTCGTGACAGATACCACCTATGCACACCAATCTTTGACAGTAGCTTTAAAATGGTCGAATGTATATGTTCCATATATTCTTATAAAGGAATTTGTGAATGAAGTGGTGGCCGAAATTTCAGTTAATGTCATGCTGCTTGATCCCTTTCTGAATTGGAGTTTAAATTCGGCTGCAGATCGAAGTGGCCAGTCCTCGAGGGCCAGTCCTCCAGTCCTCGCAAGGTACTGCGGAGTTTGAATCTGCATCAAACTCATGCGTGACGAATCTGTGACTGGCCGAATGATGGGTCACCCATAGTATTATTAGTATATAGCACGATACCGTCGATACGTCGATACTTTCATCTATATGTCCCTCAGTCTTTCTGATCTAAAGACTGAGGTCAGCTACCCTTCGCATTTACAATTTAGTTTGTTATTGTTGACACTGTATCTACAGATATTGCTTCTCACCGTGCACGCCCCGGGCCAAGACGGGCACAGGAGGCCATCAGGAAGATGACATTTTAGTTTCCGGGGTTTCATTGGTTTTGCAGGTTTCCAGGTTTCCGGAAACCTGGAAACCTGGAAAATCGGATATCTACATAATAAATAGGCATAAGTAGACAGGCTTTTATAAACTTTAGTTCAAAAAACAAAAAAGCAAAAAATTTGTCGCCACGATTGGTATCACCAAGATGACCGAGTTACAGTAATACTATACCGGACCCCTCATTCGGTCACTTCGAATATCTCATTCAATTCTCACCTGTTTCCTATGGTATTTGGTACATGACATCCAATACATATCCTTAACATATTCCAAGAATACTATACACATAAATTGAGGTTTTTCATGAGGTCAAAAATAGGTCTTTGTTACGCTTTTGCCGACCGGTGTTTGAATTTGACTGGGGTCCAAGCCTAACTTGCTGAATCGTGATGTGACACCTGCGTGACTGACCGAATGGGGCAGTAGTAGACACCTCCTTGACTGAAATACAAATATCTCTTGTATTTAATATCCGATTCTTTCCAAACTTTCCACACATCTAGTTGTGAATAGGAACTATTGTTATGTTAAATTAAAAAGTATTTGGTGCACTCTGGGCCTCAGAATTGAATGATCTTTGTCGTCAAAAGGTGGATTTGTACTAATGTTATCACGTGGATTTCAGATTTTGTAAGATCGCATCGGTATTTCAATTCCAAAATTGGTATGCTCATACAGAATAGTCTACCCGACCACACGTGACCTCTAACCACCATCATCTCGGGATACCGCCTGGATTACCTCGCGACCCCTTGTGTTATTGGTTTACATACAGCAACTGTAGATACTACTTTTGCCGTTGAATACACATTGTGTGCACCCGTGAAGCCCCTTATAGCCATTATGGCATACACCCTCCCCAAGGCAGCGGACATACCGCTGCCCCTCCCCCCAGGACAACTCCCAGTGGGACTAGTTGTTCCGAACTCACATCTCCATCCTTCAACCCCCCTCCTGCACCCGAAGCCGCTGACTTCGATAACACCCCGGAGGGGCTCGCCACCCATGCAGCCTCCCTCCGCTTGGCGGAATACCTCGGGAAAGGCTTCACCGACGATGAGGATAACCCCGCCCCTGATTGAGAGGTGTGGCTGGCGAATGCACATTTTTGCGTCTCCCAGATCCTCCAGAGCATACGGTTCACACACCACCCGACCTTCGGGGCGGTTACCTCCTTCACAGACCTCAAAAAAAATGAGCAGAAACATGCACAAGGCCTGCAAGAATGCCTCGTCACACTGTCCACTTTCCTTTCAGCTAATCACAGCGAACACAATGAATGGGACATGTGCTTTAGGTGCTTGGAACACAGTTGCCTCCCTGTGGACGCCGCCACGCCGGCCTCCCTCAGCAAGTCCTGCGGACAGGATATCCGGGTCATGCACTCCACCATCATGAACCAAGAGCAAGCCCGTATCCACTCCTCCCTCGAGCAGTGGATAGAAGAACAACACCTCTCTCTTCGTACGGCTGTAGTAGACCAGATACTGACACACGACTTCAGCGACCCAGATTTCACATCGGCATGGGAACCACGCCTGGTGGAGTGGCTAGATACCAACCGTGACCGCATGCGTGCCGCAATGCAAAACGCATTAGTCACTGACTACTAACGAAGTCATCTTCCCCTGGGCAGCTGAAGCACTCGATACAGCCAAGGCCCAAGCCACCCGGACCATCTCAGAAGAAATGACCGAATTCGAACGCACCCTCCGCATTAAAAAGGAGCAGGCAGCGGTCGCCTCTGCTGAGGAATTCGGCCGTCAGACGCTGGCAACCCTCAAGCAAGAACAACTCGAACGAGCCCAACGAGAATCGGACGACTACCTGAAAGCTCAGGTGGCCGCACTGAGACATCAGCACAAGATTACCTTGCAAGACGAAAAAGACAGACTCGCAATGGTCGCCGCTAAGGTACTAGCCCCGGCGAAGAAGTCAGCGGCGAAAGCACGCGCAATACGGTCGAACCCCTACTCGCGGACACACTCCCGGGCTGCCTCCCAGGCCGCCTCCCCGCAGCGATCAACCGCACCCTCACCCACCACCACACCCACACCCACTACGCACCCTACGCAAACCTCCTTTTCTTTAGGCCCCTCTACCCAAGACGCAATCATGGCGTATGAAGCGCCGCCAATCCTTGCGCCACAGCCATCTTTCCCGATTGCGCCCCCGACGCAAGCAGCCATCCTGGCATAACAGACACCCCCAACTGTCGAAGATATGGAAAAAAGGGTGGATGCTATCTTACACATTTACTTCCTCGCATCCTTCCCCCAGTTCACCGAGGAAGACCTTGACACCGCGTCCAGTGTGGCACGGACCACGTTCCACCGCTTCCGCCGAATCTACGATGAACACATACTCGTGGAGCTGGACCGGGACCTCTCATATATCCCAACTGCTGATGACCTCGCCTTCGTTAAGTCTTGTCACTGTAATGATGAGGAACTGATCGCAGATAGAATACGACTATTGGAGACGGAGAAAATGGCTTCTCCTCTCCCACAACTGACACAGCCACCTGCTCAACTCCTCTCTCTCCTAGAGCAAATTGCGTCCATAATTGACGCGAAATTGTCTCCCATAGCTTACACTTTAGACACGCTGGTCCAACGGGTTGACATCCTGGAACGTCCTGAGCGTCCCTCTGCTAACACGACCATCCCACCAACTCGACGAGTAGAGAGACGCGAGTGCACCAACAACACCACCCCCCATTACGAAAGGCTATCAATGCAGCTAAAGCGGTCATGCCTAAGGTACGACCCTCTGGCCTGGATGCAGAGACAGGGAAGTACTCCCCCTCACGCCCAGCGGACCATTGGGAGACACATACGGTCACAGATCCAACTGCAACCCACATGGAATACATCGCGGAGGACACGAACCTCGAGGCAGCTTACCGACCTGCCACCCTACACAAGCTTACCCCACAACAGGTCTGCGACCTTTTTCTCGCCTTAACCCGGAGAACAGGAACACCAAGACAAATCAGTGATTTTGCCTCAACCTTGGAGTTCTTCTGGTTTAAACGCACATTGCCAGAAGACTACGCCCTCACAGACTCCGACAGAATGGATCTCCTTCGCCTCTGGGATACAGAACAGCAGCTGGAGGATCATATGAACACGGATGACCACCCCCCCCTTCCGATCACAACACCCTCACCGTTGCCCTCTTGCTCCCCCTCACCTTTGGACAACGGCTGGCAGAAAATGGGACGAAACAACAAACCAGCTCGAGTCTCATACGCCAATATTACCATGAGAAAGGCACCAGCCCCGGCGAAGCAACCAACGTCAACAAAGCGGCTGGATGTCACACGGGACCAACTCAAGGACATGCAACGAGACGACCTCATCAATGCATACCGCCTACGATTCGACAAAGACGCAAAATTCCCAGCATCGATGAACAAAGACCTCATCCTGGCAACCTATCTCTCAAAGGCTAACCCTACCACTGGTACCCACACCCCTCCGAAGCCCAAACCCCGCCAATCCACCCCAACTAGGGCACTGCAGACCAGTGAGTGGGCTATCATACGACGCCTGGTCCCGGGCGCAGACCCCACTCAACTTGAACTCAAACGCCGACCGGCCGATGCCATTGTCCGGACTCTCCGCGCTGAGATTAGGACAGCATATGGCACTGCCGCTCCTAAGGTCATTCTCCTAGGCGGCCGATGGAGTTCACAACTCTCCCCAAATTTCGTACTAATCTTCTCGGGGAACCCGACTGTCGGGGACGTGATGGGCCTTCGCCATCTTTTACTCAAACCCTTCCCCAATAGCTCGCTCGCACCACAAGCAGGATATGCCAAGATAATCGTACATGGGGTCCCCCTTCTCCGAGACATGGACATCGACGGAGAACTCCCATCCCCTGAAGCACTCAGCGAGGAGCTGGCTCAAAACACGGTCTATAATGGCCTCAACCTTCTATCTCCGCCAAAGTGGCTCCAGCAGTACGACGGTCTCAATAAACGAGGTGAAGAATATGTACACGGCTCAATCACCCTCGCTTTCTTGGATGACACAGGGAACAAAGCGACCGCGATTACCAACAACCGTCGACTCCACATGTTTGGCGCCCCAGTTCGAGCACAGATGTTCGAGTCAAAGCAAGTCCTACGCCAATGCGATCGCTGCCACAAACTGGCACACTCAACGGAGCGCTGCTCTCGACAAGCAGACATCTGCATCTGTTACTTATGCGGAGGTCGTCATGACCACACGGCTCACAACACACAATGCCTGAATCGGGGGAAACATCGCACAATAGGAACATGCGATTGTAAGCTGTCTTGCATCAATTGCAGGGCAAATGGCCGTCTCGCCTCGAAAGCCGCAGGCCATCACTGCCGCCAACACGACAAATGCCCCTTGGCTATGAAATATCGAGCGGACCTTCCCACCACGTCGTCGGACGACGAAGTCCTCTCCTCCCAACCACTCACGGACGCCTTGTCCTACGCCCGCATCGATGACACATCCGCCCCCGAGGCTGGACGCTCCCAATGTTAGACACCCCCATTAGTATTCTCTCCGCCAACATGCACAAACGCAATTGGGCGGTACACGGACTCCTCAACATTCTAACATATCACATCTTACTCTTACAGGAACCTTGGGTGGGCACGATCCAGACCGCCCGGTCGGATCGTGACCCCACAGGGACTGCCATCCCGGGAGCAGCTCTGACCTCACAGTAGCACTGCTTCTTGCCGACCACTTCTAATGATGCCCCTATCAAAGTTGCGACGTGCGTGCGTAAGGACTTACTGGATGTCCTCACGGTCACGCACTGCACAGACCACCCCCTCGCTTCCCCCTACCACCCTGGTCATCACCCTCGACTCTGGGCTGGACCGCCTCACTCTCATCAATGTATACCATGACGTGCCGGGGGCTTCTTTTACTCGCACCACCACCATGTCTACAAACAACCCCCCTCCCACGCTGATACAACTATCCAACGTCCTCAGGTCGCTCACCCAGGGCATCGACGCATATGCTAACACGCCTGGAGCTGAAACAGTGGCCCTGAAGTAACTACTACTCGACTTCTCCTCCTCACCCACCATGGCACTGCTGCTGGCATCTCCCATTCCTCAACCACTCTCACCAGACACCATCGAAAGCCTGAATGCCCGACTCGAGGGCTTCACGCACACCCTCACCTCGCTGTCTCGGACAGTCCAGGGCCTACGGCCTAGCAAACCCCCTGCCAACAAGCCGGCAGAAACCCCGGCAAAACCTCCCAGCCCCCCTAATTCCTATGCCACAGCCGTGGCAGCCCGCGGATCAAGACCTTCCCTGGTCCTATCCCTCGGACTCCCCCTTGGCCCTGACAGTGCCCCCCGGCCACGGCCGGAACGCATCTGCGAGGTCCTCAATAGGGCACTCAGTGGCTCCCCCCATCCCCAGGTTCGTCTCTCTGCCGCAAGGTGGACTGCGAAGGGAAACCTGGTGATCACGGGAGGACCATCAGTCACAGCCCAACAACTCCAGGCAGCACAATCTACCATCTCTACAGCTCTCATGGAGAGCTTCTCAGCGGAAGACCGCACCAGCCCCCCTCCCATTCAGGCCAACGTAAAATGGTCCAAACTCCTTATCAACGGGATTCCCACAGGAATCTCAGAAGCTCGACACTCCGCCTTCACCTCGGAAGAATGCCAGCAGTCACTCGCTGCTGAGAACCCCTCCTACGCCTCCCTCACCATCACACGCCGCCCCTCCTGGGTGCGCCCACCCACCTCCTACCTCATCAACTCTGCCTCCTCCCTCGTAGTTGCCTTCGGGGACCCAACTGGGCAGTTGCTGAAGACACTGCTTGCCGACCGCTACCTCTACATATTCGGGGTCCGAGCCACCGTCCGCAAGTGGAAGCAGCGTCCCCCCTCCCACATCCCACGCCCCGATACACCCATGCTAACTGACAACCCCGTGGCAAACCTCCGGGCCCTTCTGAGCCAAACGCAGCCCGCCACCTCTTCGCCGCCTTCCTCGGGCAAACGGGCCAACGCCCCCGACACAGGTAACCGCTCACCGCCCACCAAGAGAAAAGTGAGAAAGAGGGGGTAATGGTGACGACTACGCTGATTTCTTAAGCATACTTTTTACCGCATCACCCGTACCTACTAACCGCAACCACATCCGCTTTCGAGTGATCAGGGGGCCCTTTTCTGATAGCTAGACTCCCACGCTCCCTAATAAGTCCTTCATTTCAGTCCAGAGTTCCATTAGTAGATTGCTACATAGTGTTCTGTACACCAAGGCGCAATCCAAAGGAATTAAAAAAAAAAAAAATACCATGACGTGCCAAATGGTGGGGGACACTCACTATCACACATCTTCAACTTCGTTCCCCCTCGAGACCATCCTGTTATCCTTATGGGTGACTTCAATACGCATTCTACTCTCTGGTCCCTCACTCACTCACGCCCATCTCCCTGGAGTTCACACTTCGAACAATGGCTGGATGATGAACACTTAGCGGTGGTTAACCCGGACTCGGTTGCAACATGGCGAGGACATAGCCGACAACGGCAGTCTGTTCTGGATCTTGCGATAATGAACACGCCTGCCTTGATCTCAGACTCCTTTGTAGAAGTTATAGGCGATCTGATAAGATGAGTTCGAGTATGAGAGCGCGCGGAGTGTCTGTACAAGACACAACAGTAAAGTATACTCAGTAACGCGCGCTGATAAGATGCACGAGAACTGTATGATTCACCTGTACAAGACACAACAGTAAAGTATACTAATATCGTAAGTACAAGTGGTAAACCGGTAAACAATCGAGAGAAGTATCTAATCAAGACAGAGAAGCGAGGCGGGACCTCGTTCGCACTCTGTGAGGACAACCAAGCGGCGATAAAGGCGATAGTAGCAGAGCACAACCGCCCAGGGCAATACCTGGCGGCTACCGCGCTCAAAGCAGCTAAGCAGCTGCATAAAAGCAAAGGATCAAATAAATACTCACTCATACTTCGTTGGTCCGCAGGACACACAGGTATACCAGGCAACAAAAAAGCAGACACTGAAGCCAAAAGCGCAGCAGAAGGCCACGCGGCCCACGCCTCCGACAGCCCCCCACTACCGCCAGCTCTACGACGCCGCCCGCTGCCGAAAAGCGCATCTGCGCTAAAGCTAGCCCACAACCGAAAGCTCAAGCGCAAGTGGACCGAAAGATGGAGGAACTCCGAAAGGGGAAAGCAACTTCTCGCAATAGATCAATCCACCCCCTCCCGCAAATTCCTAGCGGCAGTCAGCAACCCAAAAATCTCACGCGAGGGAGCCAGCTGGATAGCACAGATACGAATGAACCACTTCCCGCTCAACAGCTTCTTGGCTAGATTTCACCTCAAAGAAAGCGCACGATGCCCGGCATGCGGACACGCGAGCGAAACGCCCACGCATTTCCTACTGGAATGCCCGGCATACGCACACGAGAGATGGGCGCTCAGGAGGAGCGTGAAAGGGCAAATGAACCTCAAAACACTGCTATCAGACGAAAAAGCGCTAATTCCCCTCATCAATTATATCGAAGCCACACACCGTCTACAAACCAAGGTGAGTGACTCAAGCTAAACAGGTACGACTACACGAGATGACCCCAACAGAAAAACAAGACAGGCGGAAGCGATCGCCCATTCCACTAACGCATCCCCCCTGTAACGTAGACTCGGCCGCACAACTCAACACGTGCAAGCCCCGGCAAAAGGAAAGGACGATAGGAGGAAGGAGCCACGAGAGACCGATGAAAGAGGCGCCGCACCAGCCACAACCCCACCACGGCGCCACTCTACATAACCTCAACGCACCATCCACTCGCGCGGCACCCCCGCGCGCGACACCACCTAATGCACTACGATACGCAACGATGGACCTGGAGCCATGGGAGGAGTAGAAAGCAGAGGGAGCCCCACAATCTATTTAAATGCAAACTACATGTAAAGATACGATACAGCTAGTGCTACGTAGGGTTCTGTACCCTGAGGCGCACTCCAAAGGAAGCAAAAAAAAAAAAAAAAATCGAGAGAAGTATGAAGCTCACCTCAGTAACGCGCGCCGATAAGATGCACGAGAACTGAGGTGTTCGGTCAAGAAACAGAGCTACTTATATAGCTAACCAGACAGTAAGGTATGAAAGGAAACGGTCGCGTGCGTGGCCGATAAGTTCGGCCACGACGCTCTATGAGAGCTCTTTATACTGTCACGTATCATGTGTATCTTAGCATAGCTTGTCTTTGTAGGTAACACAGCACAGTTAACTAGCGTCGATCATTAGTAGCAGAACAATTGGAGTATTAGTAAAATGGAATGCCACAAAGGCGAAGCGATAAAGGAATCAAAGGTACAAAGGGATCAAAGAGATAAGCGAGTAAACGATCAAAGGCTAAGGCCCTGTTCGGTAACGAGGTTAGGTTGAGGTTGGGTCAGGTTGGAGAAAACTCGGCACTGTCCG
>QLPC01003161.1:6559-23320 GCA_003314055.1 Lactifluus hygrophoroides | reverse complement strand
CAACTACCCTTTGGACAACGAAGTGGTACATGACATCTTCAAAAGGGGACTTACTTGGGCCTTACACCGCGAAATTGGCCTCTCAGACATGAATGTGCACACCTGGGAAGAGATATGTACCTTGGCACGAAACAAACAAGCCAAACTGTCTGAACTAGAGCCCTACCGTCCTCAGAGGAGCTTCTTTAGACGCGGAGGCCAAAGGGGAGGACCGCCTAGGCCGTTCTTCCAGAATCAAGGAAATCAACAATATAGGACACCAGCCAACCATCCAGACGCCATGCAGGTGGACACCCTCCGTGGCATCACCAAGGCAGACACCCAAAAGTTCAAGGCTGAAGGAAGATGCTTCTTGTGTAAAAAACAGGGACATATCAAGCGTAACTGTCCTTCGTTCAAAGGACCACGCCCCAAAACTATGCAAACATCGAAAATGGATGCCAGCGACTCCATCAGCGACTCGGGGAGTTCCGCTACATCCTCCACTCTCTCCACCGACCAAGTCTTTGAATACTTACATTCCTGCGACTTGGCGACGTATGAAGAACTACAGAAGAGGTGGGAGAATGCTGAAGGAGGACAGGATTTTCAGAAGGCTTGAATAAGAAGGCCTTTATTCAAGCTATGTTTCAACGCGATGTATTTCTACCCAGACTCAATAGTATGTAGTGTTTTCAGGTCCAGTTAAATGAACCGAAAAAAGACCGAAAACCGGACCGGACCACAGTTGCGGTTAAACCAGTTTTGGACATCACTGGTTAACAGTCTAAGGGTTTAATGCCACAGCTTCTTGCTTTCTTACCACCATGACCCCCAAAGTCATTTCCCCTACTCGCCCTGCTACCAAGCGTCCCCGAGTCTCTTCCCCTCCTGCTCTTGAGCCTCTGGCTCCCCAGGATCCTCCCCTTCCTCCTCCTCCTCCCCCGGCTCCCCCGGTGGTCGTGCAGGACCCTCCTGTTTGCGACCCTGTCGACGACCTCAGTGTTTTCAACATTCTCAACATCTTCCGTCGTCGCTGGTTTATCTCCCGCGACCTCCTTTTTCCCAACATTGCCACCGCTCAACTCGACGTGGCTAACCATTGTACTTGGGTTGAGTTCGCTCCCCAGTTCCATTCCCATCTCCTGCACTAGGCGCGAGCCCTGTGCCCCAGCCCTGTGCCCATGGCCAGGGTGAAGAAGGTGATGTTTGTCTTTGTTTTGGAGCTTCTTGATGGCCGTGGCCGCGAGGCTCGCCTCTTCTTCGATCGCCGGGTGCGTGGAGGCCGCAAGGCTGATGAAACCCTGGTGAAAGGGAAGCAAGTTGGCTCTGGACCTTCCAGGCGTGAGAGACGGGCTAGGCGGGCCCAGGTGAGTGATGCAGTTGGCGGTGAGGCAGTTCAAGCTGGTGAGACAGCCCCTGTTCCTGCTGATGACCCTCCCCCTTCCACCCCTATTCCCCCTGCCCAGGAGGCCCCCCTTGTGGACGCACCGGTCGTTCCGCCGGTTCCTGCAGCCTTGGAGGCTATGGTGGTTGATGTCCCCTTCGTCCCTGACGTTGCGGCTCCTCCTCCTGCTCCTCCGCCTCCCTCCCCTCCACCTGTGCCATCCCCCCTCCGGGTGACCCTCCTTTTGAAGGAGGACGACAACCCGCCCTTCTGCATCATGCCTGCTGGCTACACCCGGCAGATTGAGCGCATGCGGAAGAAGGGGTGGTCCCTCTACTCTGAGGAGACGACGGCTCAGCCGGCCAATCTTGTGCTCGGATTCGTTAGGCTTGGTGGGGATGCCTGGCGATGCCATCCGTCGTTGGAGACCCTGTCCCCCTTCCTCCCTTTCTCCCCCTCCCTCCACCCTGCTCCTGTTGTGTTGGACTACATGCCCTAGGCTCTGCGTCACTCTCCTTCTATCTTTCCCCTTTTCACTTTCTTTGCTATCTAGGACATTTTCCTTTCCCCTCCACCAGACCTCTGTACGATGTTAGTGCCACCGGTCCCCCCGGCTGCCATTCCCATGTCCCTTTCGCTGCTTACTCCCCTCCTCCATCCCCTGACCCTGGCCCTTACCCGGCTATTCGGGGACTCCCGTTTGATAATTTAACATTCTGATTCAACCCCTTACACGTTCATTACCTTTAACTTAGTGTGTTTCTTACTGATGTCTTAGCTTTCCGGCGCGCCACCTTCCTTACTGCATCAAGGGTCAGCTGAATTCGCCTCGGTTCTCCCCCGCCAAGAAGCCCCCTTTAGGCTACCTCCGGCATTGGAAGGTCTAGTTGGGTGAGTGGGGGGCGGTAGTGAGTCAATATGCCGGGCATCCGGTGGGAGATGGAGGAGTTGCGATACGGTCCTGTTTTGATCAGTCATGTAGGTTGCCCTTGGGCAGTCCACGCACTAGTGAACCGGCGGTAGTTAGGATAGATGACTGGAGTCCACACATGTCTTATGCCTTAGTAGGTTCCCGGACAATAAACTAGTCCAAAAAAAAAAAGGGTTTAATGCTTTTTTAAAAAACCGCATAAAAACCGGTTTTAACCGGTTTAAATCGGTCTTTTAAGCGTCAACTAAAGGTTCACTAAGTCTTAACAAAATCTTAACAAAATTTTAATCATTGGGACATTCTCAGTTGTTAGGTCTAGCTGAGCAGCCATGGACACTCCGGAGAACAGCCAGTCCGGACCAGGCCGCGCTCCTTCCCAATTGGGAAAGTGACCAAAACTCGTCCTCTAAGTCCATCATTTAGTTCACTGCAAGTTGAGTTATGAGTTACAGTGTGCACAAGTCACAGTTAGTGTAACAATTGATTTAGTGTTGCCTTAGACTACATTTAGTATACAGAGTGTAACAGTAATCAATCCAATCTATGTGCCCTTTAGTTCAAGCCATAAGGACTTTTAGTATACAAAGTGTGATAGTAATTCACTTGCGCGCCCTTCAGTTCAGCCAATTAGGACTTGTAATTTCACAGAAAGATCAAGTACAATACAATCTATCGATAGGATAATGCCGGAACGATTCGGGCCGACCGTTCCCGAACGCGTTCACTGTTTTGTAGCTGGCCCTCAAAAAAACCGGTCTTAACTGGTCTTAACCGGTTGATATTACATATCTAGACCGAAATAGACCGGTCTTTTGTGGTTCAGTTCGGTCCTTTGATATTTTGTAGTGATTTGGACCGGTTGCGGTTGCAGTTTTTTCAAATTTGGGCCCAAAAACCAGACTGGACCGGACTTTAAAACACTAAATATATGGCCATACCTTCGCCCACTCAACAGTCAGACACTTCTCCATGCTTCACAAGAGATGGGCGCTAAGGCGCAGTGTGAAAGGGCAGATGAATCTCAAAACGCTACTCTCAAGCGGGAAAGCAATGATCCCACTCATCAATTACATCGAAGCCACCCACCACTTCGACCCAAAGGTGAGTGCCACAGACTAAATATGAGAGACTACACAAGATGACCCCCACAGACAAAACACGAAAGGCAGACGCGACCACCCGTCTCACTAATTACGCTCTCCTTGTAACGTAGGCACAACCGCGTGACCCAACTCGCGCAGCCCCACTGCAAAGGATAAGGACGACACGAGGAAGTACAAGAGGATCACTCACGCGCGCCGCCGCACCCCTTGCTCACCGCAGCGGCACCGTACACTCAACGCACACCATGCACTGATCCCCACACTCCACCTCTTGCGTGACATCCACACTTCGCGCTCAACACCAACCAATGCACTACGATACGCAACGATGGCATGAAGCCATGGGAGTAGTAGAAAACAGCAGGAGTCCCACTAGTCGTTTATTGCAAACCTCATGTCAGATACATCACAGTTAGTGCTACATAGGGTTCTGTACCCGGAGGTGCACACCAAAGGATGGAAAAAAAAAAAAAAAAAAAAAAAAACTTCTCCATGCTTGTTGGAATTTTCAATTGGTTAGAATGTGCTATACAGTACCATTTCTGCCCGTAGCGCGTTTTTCAGCAGGGAAGACGGTAGCAAGGGTGGTGGGGTGGCGGTAGGACAAGGAGAGAGGTTAACGGATGCCGAGGTGACAGCACGTGCCACTGGCAATGGCCACCGCGTCCGAAATTGTTACGTAACACGGAACCGCTTTGCTCCAGCTAAGAGAACAAACCGCCACCAAAGCTACAGGCACCGTAGATGTGACTGGTGCGTCGGCATCGTAACTCACTGTACGAATCCTGAGCATATATTACGATTCTATCTATCAGCTGACTGATCATTTATTCCCCATTCGGAAATACTTTATCGTGAGATCATCAGATGCCATGTTGTCTGGGCGCCTTGGGTCGTTGCCCAACCCCCGTCTGACCCCCCGACTCTAACTCCCCAGAATAATCTTTTGCCTACACTATCATGGCTCAGGACAGTACCCAGGTGATGCAAAATTTGTACGCAAAACCCTCTCTCGCACCTTTCGTCGCCAGTTGTTGATTGCTACGTCTATAGCTCTGGCCGCTCAGGTCCTCAATCCTCCGACGAAAAAAGGCGCATTGGTCCACTCCGGGTGACGGGTGGGTAGCTAGTTATGTTTCTCTGATAAGGTATCAATATTATCAATCCTTCTTCCTGCCAGTACACCGAGTATACAATCTTCCCCGCCTCAGGACCCCCCTTGGTAAAAAGCGAATGTTTTATGTCGTTGTAACAGATGGCATGATAACCAAGAAGACCAAGTCTGTGCGGAGCGTAGCACAAGCGGTGCAGTGGGAGGAGAATCTTGACACCTTGTGAGAAATCTTCTCCTTTAAATCCCATTTATAACTAAGTCTCCTGCAGTGCTGTACAATCGTCCTCCACTATCCCAGTATCTCTTTACGCGGAACGGACCACTGGCAAGGACATCCTTGTGGGAAGCCTGGAAATACCCTGCGAATCACAACGTGGTTCGTATTTTATTACAATATTTCTTCATTCACCTAACCGAAAGTCCTGCTTGTAGACGTTGCGTTCGTTTTGGAGAATGGCGGCGAACATGCTGGGCATCCAATACAGCCGACCACACTACATTTAACGATTTCAGTGCCAGAAAAAGCAAGTTCCTCCATAACCTCTGCCCTCGACGCTTCCATCCCTGTGTTGACCTATGTGGGCGACTCGCCCGCTAAGAGAAGTGCTACACCGCATATGGTCCGAGACAGAGGGGGAACCAAGCAATCGACAGCAGTCACCACTCCCACACCTTTATCCCAGCGAGGTAACCATCTCATCGAAAGTAGTACTGCTGTGCTACAAATAGTGGACAACCGGACGGAGACTTCACACCCCGCTGGAGTTCTCCGCAGCGCTGATGAAGCTTTGAGGGCGATGACGATTAATACATGGAAAGGCGCCGTTGATATTATCAAGCGAGTGATGGACACAGTCAGCCCTATTGCCGAAGTGTGTCTACTATCATACTCGCTTATAAATCATACAACTGAGTTCCTTCAGCTGCACCCATATGCGAAGTTAGCATGGACTCTACTCTCGAAGATCCCTGAGGTACGTCTCTTTTCCTTGGAGAAGGATACGGAGTACTCTTTCTTACCTCGCCTTTCTGGCAGACCTTGTTGCAGCAGGTTCAGCGCGATGAGAACGTGCGAGCGCTACTTGAAACGATTCTGGATGTATTCGACTTTGCACAAGAGGCGGACCCTTTAAGGAATATCAAGACCGGATCTAAGCAAGCAAAGGTCCTCGAACGCATGCTGGAGTGCGTCTCTGAATGCGGCGAGTTCATCGAATCATACGCGAAGGATGTGAAAATAGGTACGCCGCCCTTACCTTACCTCTATGTGTGCCGTTACGAACATATGGTATTCAGGCAAGAGGACGTTGAAAAATATTGGGGGCCAAGTCGACGGAGAAATTGAAAGCTACCGCACCAAGCTTATCCGACTCCGAGACGACTTTCTCGCGCATGCTGCTGTCACCACGGAGATTACTGTGCTTCAAACGCAAGACGAGGTGAGTAAAGTACTCCAACCCAGCAGGATCTCTAGTCGGCTGAATGGAGTAACCGGACAGCTGAAGGTTATGGCAAGCCAAGCATTAGAAGCAGGTGCGTGTTTTTGGAGGTTTCAAGATCTTCAATTTGATAAGAGGCACAGAGCTTAATGCAATGATCCGAGAAATCCCTCACAAGGGAGGCTGGCGCTTCGGCGATGAGAAGCGCTGTCTTCCAGGTACCCGCATAGATTTCCTAGACCACATCATCAAGTGGGTCGACAACCCCAAATCTGAAAGGGGTCTCGTTCTCTTCGGCCAAGCAGGCACGGGAAAGTCCTCGATCGCACATGAGATCGCACGTCGCTTTGAGAACAAGCGTCTAGTCTCTTACATCGCTTTCCTGCGCGAGGAGCGGTCCAAACGCGATGCCTACCAGCTCTTCACTACTCTCGCTCGCGATCTCTCCGACCGATATCCTTCCTTCAAACGTGCCCTCGGGATGGCCATCAAGGACAATTCATCTCTTTGTGGAGCGCGAGACTATGCTACACTTTTTCAGTCCCTTCTCCTTCAGCCTATGGAGAGTCTCCGAGTTAGCGATGCAATCCTGATCGTCATTGATGCTTTAGATGAGAGCGGAGACACAAATCTAGAAAACGGATTACACACATTTCTCGCTCAACGGCTTTCCGATATGCCGCCGTATTTTCGCATACTCATCACCTCGAGACCGGAGAATGGTATCGAACCTGCGTTCGCGAAAGCATCGTCGATCAAAATTGTCCATATGACCGATTCCCAGCTGGCCGCCAAAACCGAGGAAGATATTCGCACTTATCTTGGGAGCAAACTTCCTCTGGATGTGTTCAAAGAATATGGTCTCAAGCTCGCCGAGAAAGCGGAGGGTTTATTTCAATGGGCGGCCGTCGCGTGCGGATTTATCAATACCCCTCCTGCTTCTTTCGGTTTTAGCCAGAGTGAGTGTATAAATTGCTTGTTGGGACTCTCTCCAGATCGAAGTGGACAAGCCCCATTGGACAAATTATATGAAGAGGTTCTCGGAGGCTACTTCACACATTCAAAAGCACAGATCCTCTTCCGTTTTGTCATGGGACAGCTTTTTGCTGCCAGTGAACCACTCTCCATCCACTCTCTGACCACCCTGCGACGGCATGCTCTCAGTGGTGCCCCTGGAGATTCTAATGCCATCATTATAATGCTTAGTCACCTCGGCTCGCTACTGAGTCATGTGACGTCATCTGTTCAAACCCTTCCTATCATTCCTCTCCACACATCATTTCGTGACTTTTTGACAAGTAAGAAGAGCGATGTATTTTACATCGAGCTTAGCGATGCACATCATCAATTAGCGCATTCCTGCGTTGATTTAATGCTCAAGGAGCTCCGATTCAACATCTGCAAGCTCGAGACCTCATATCTTTCCAACCGCGATATTCCCGATCTCGAATCCCGGATGGGCGAACATATTTCTTCCGCTCTATCGTATTCCTGCCTATTTTGGCACGATCACATATGTCATCTTGTTTTCGAACTCGATCTATTTGCAAAACTTCGATGCTTCTTCGAAACAAAGCTGCTGTTTTGGCTGGAGGTTCTTAGCGTCAAGAACAGTGTAGGCTTGGCTTCACCGGCATTTTCATCTCTGATAAGATGGTTGGGATCTGCACAGCCAACGGTGGGTACATATAACCGAATATGACTTATTTTGCCTAATGTTTGAAATTTTAGCGGCCATCCCTGACTGAGGTGGAGCACTTGCTGGCATTGGCCAATGACGCGTCAATGTTTGTCCGGTATTTTGGAATGGCCATAGGAAGGAGTGCCCCGCACATCTATATCTCCGCTTTGCCCTTTGCTCCAACCTGTTCCCACATCGCCAAAAATTACCTTCCCCTCTTCCCTCATACGTTGTCATTTGGACGCGGGCAATTGTCTCATTGGCCAGCGTTGGAGATGGTGATCCAGGCCCACGATAACTCGGTCCAGTCTGTTGCATTTTCCACAGATGGGCTGCGCATTGTCTCAGGCTCGCTTGATCAGACAATTCGTGTATGGAGCGCTGCGACAGGAGAGATGGTAGCAGGACCCTTTACTGGGCACACAGATTGCGTCAAGTCTGTCGAATTCTCGCCAGATAACAAGCTCGTCGTCTCGGCCTCTGACGATGGGACGATTCGCATATGGGATGCCACAACGGGTGAAATAAGAGCAGGCCCATGTATCGCACACACCGATTGGGTTAACTCTGCTACATTTTCATCCGATGGGCAGCGTATCGTCTCGGGTTCGAGCGATTGCAGCATTATTGTGTGGGATGCCACAACGGGAGATATCGTAGTAGGCCCATTTTGTGGACACACAGAACCCGTCTTCTCTGTTGCGTTCTCGCCCGATGGACATCGCATTGTCTCAGGCTCGGTTGATCATACGATTCGTGTGTGGGACGCTGCAACCGGAGAAACTGTAGCGGGCCCATTTATTGGACACACTGATTGGGTCAACTGTGTTTCATTCTCGCCAGACGGGAATAACATCGTCTCAGGCTCAGAAGATCGCGCAATCCGCGTGTGGAATTCCACGACAGGAGAGATCGTGGCAGATTCATTTATCGGACACACGAATACCATCGAATCTGTTAGATTCTCACCCGATGGGCAGCACATCGTCTCAGGCTCGCAAGATCGCACGATTCGTATCTGGGATGCCACAACTGGAGAAATTGTTGCAGGTCCATTTACTGCTCACATCCAGGAAGTCCTGTCAGTCGCACTCTCGCCGGATGGACAACGAATTGTCTCGGCCTCGGACGATCACACAGTTCGTGTATGGAATGCCACAACAAGAGAGATCGTTGCAAAACAGTCTACCGAAGATACAAACTCGGTCTACTCTGTTACATTCTCACAGGATGGGCAGCATATTGCCTCAGCCTCATTCAACCATCGGATTCGTGTATGGAATGCTGCCACGGGAGAGATCATATCTGGCCCGTTTACTGGACACACAGATTTGGTCGAGTCTCTTCGATTCTCACCAGATGGGCGGCACATTGTCTCAGCCTCACGTGACTGCTCAATTCGTCTATGGGATCCTACAACGGGAGTGATCACTGCAAACCCATTTATCGGACACACCGATTGGGTCAATTCTGCTACATTTTCGTTGGATGGGCAGCGCATCGTCTCAGGTTCGGGTGATTACACCATTTTTGTGTGGAATGCCACCACGGGGAATATTATAGCAGGCCCGTTTATGGGACACGGAGATGCCATCTTCTCTGTTGCGTTCTCGCCAGACGGTGAGCGCATTGCCTCAGCGTCAAGAGATTGTACGGTCCGTGTTTGGAATGCCACAACGGGAGAAATTGTGGCACGCTCGTCTTATGGACACACTCATTGGGTCCTCTCGGTGATATTCTCGCCAGATGGGCAGCGCATAGTCTCAGGTTCTTCCGATCGCACCATCTGTGTATGGAATGCCAGAACTGGAGAGATCGTGGCAGGGCCCTTTATCGGACACACCGATTGGGTGGCTTCTGTGACGTTCTCGCCAGATGGGAGGTACATTCTCTCCGCGTCGTTAGATCAGACCATTCGTGTGTGGGACGCCACAACGGGAGAGATCACAACAGGCCCTTTCCACGAACACACCTATTCCTGTACCTCTATTGCCTTCTCACCAGATGGCCAGCATATTGTCTCAGCCCCAGACGATCGCACCATTCGCGTGTGCAGTATCACAACAGAGGATACCAGCAATATCTATTTCGCGGACGAGTCACCTATGACCACTGATGGCTGGATATGTGGAGGGAAGGGAGAACTTCTATTATGGATCCCACAGCTTCATAGGCCGTCTCTCCGTCGACCCAACACGGTCTGGATGAGGGGCGAACGTGAGACATTGCTCGATTTTTCTAAATTTGTTTATGGATCGAATTGGGCTTCATGTTTGCAACTTTCCTGAATAGAGTCGATTAGAATATGATGCAATACGATTGTAGCCTTTATAAACTTGTCCAAGTCGCTAGCGTTCAGGCTGTGAACTGACAGTAAGCGCCACGAGCAGCCCACGTGTTGATCGTTAAATAGGAACTCAGTCTTTAGGTGAGAAAGACTGAGGGACGAAATGCGAAGGCTATCGTGCTTAAGTGAAGTAAGAAAAGTGGCTCTCCGAGGACGCGCGGAGGAAAGAAATGAGTATTGGTAGATTAAGGGGAGCTGAAGGTGAAACTGGTGAAACTGAATGAGAGATGGATCCCGTGACCGAGGCTGGAATTCACGTGACTCAAACCCCATTTGGATTCTACCGTGCACCCCTCGAGATCGCTCGTGATCAGTGGCACTCGCGATGTCGAACAATCCCCCAACTTTACCCTGCACAGGCAATCGCCCTTCCTTCGCGTATTTCCATATCAAACGAACTTGATCTGATAGTGACTGCTCCAGAATACATCCAAATATTCCGAACGTATGCAAAAAAACGTTCTTCTAACTTGATGTTCTTCGCCATTGACCACAACTGCTTATAGCTCAGCGCTTAGGCCCTAAAATCTTCATGATTAGGTGCATAAATCTCCTCCATTTCCATGAGATGTTAATCACTTTTGAACAGAGCACCAGCTCAAGTTGGCGAAATGCAACGGGTCGAGGTGACTGGTACGTAGCTCACCGATACTACTCTGATCAGGTAACTCATTGTACTTCTTTGCCTGCCAGTACACCGAGTATACAATCTCCCCCGCCTCAAAACCCCCCTTGGGAAAAAGAGAATGTTTTACGCTACTCTGACAGATGGGGTGATAACCAAGAAGACCAAGCCTGTGCGGAGCGTAGCACAGGCAGTGCAGTGGGAGGAGCATTTCGACGCCTTGTGGGAAACCTTTGGTTCTAATCCTATCTATAATCTGAGTCTCCTGCAGTGATGTACAACCACCCTCCCACGTTATACTATCTCTTTACGGGGAACGGATGATGGGAAAGGACATCCTTGTCGGAAGCCTGGAGATACCCTGCGAATCACAACGCGGTTCGTGCTTGATCACAGTTGCTCCTCGGGTTCATTCGTCTCGCTAACAAGCCTGCTTATAGACACCGCTTTCGTTTTAGAGAATGGCGACGAAAATGCAAGAATCCCAGTACAACCGATCACACTGCACTTAACGATCTCGGTGTTAGAGAAAGCGAATTCCTCCCCAATCTCAGCCGTCGATGCCTCCAACCCGATATTAACCAATGTCGACAACTCGCTCACTGAAGGTAGTCCTACGTCAGGCGCGGTCCGCGATAGAAAGGAATCGATACAACATATAGCAGTTCCCACCCCAAGACCTCCCTTAGGTGATAATATTGTTGCGAGTTGTACTCCTATGCCGGAAATTGCAGACAGCCAAGCGGAGATGTCACATACCGCTGAAGTTCTTCGTAGAGCTGATGAAGCTATGGAGACGGCGACGATGGATACATGGAAAAGTGCTGTCGATATTATTAAGCGAGTGGTGGACACCGTCAGCCCTGTCGCAGAAGTATGTTTACCATCACATTGTTTGTCTATGTATCAGTATATCAGTAGTTAATTTTCCCTCTTCAGCTGCATCCATATGCGAAGTTGGCATGGAGTCTACTCTCGAAAATTCCCGAGGTGTGTCTCTGCCGCCTATCGGAGGACATGGTATACTCATTCTTCCTGTCTGGCAGATTTTACTGCAGCAGGTTCAACGTGATGAGAATGTGAGAACGCTACTTGAGGCTATACGGGATGTGTTCGACTTTGCACAAGAGGCGGACACTTTGAGGAACATCAAGGCTGGATCTAAGCAGGCAAAGATCCTTGAGCGGATGCTGGAATGCGTCTCGGAATGCGGTGAATTTGTTGAATCCTATGCGAAGGATGTTCAAATCGGTACCTCGTCCTTTCTCTGTTGGTGATCCGGTGATCGTTACAAACATGTGTTTTTTCAGGAAAGAGGACACTGAGGAACATTGGCAGTCAAGTTGACGGAGAAATTGAAAATTATCGCGCCACGCTTGTTCGACTCCGAGACGATTTCCTCATGCATGCCGCTGTGATCACGGAGGTGAATGTACTCCAGATACGAGATGATGTGAGTATTGCCACTTAGTATTCGTGAAATCGGCTCAACTAACCGAACACGTAGCTGAGTGGGGTAAATACCCAGTTAATGGGGATGTTGAGCCAAGCATCAGAAGCTGGTGGGTCGTTCTGATGGTCTAAAGATCCCCCATCTGATATAGGGCGCATAGAACTTAACGCAATGATCCGAGAACTGCCCCATAAGGGAGGCTGGCGCTTCGGCGATGAGAAGCGCTGTCTTCCGGATACGCGGATAGATTTCTTAAATCACATTACCAATTGGGTTTACAATCCTAAATCCACACAAGGGCTCGTTCTCTTGGGTCAGGCGGGCACCGGAAAGTCCTCGATTGCACACGAGATTGCCCGTCAATATGACAACCGGTGTCTAGTCACTTATATAGCATTTCTGCGGGAGGAGCGATCCAAATGCGAGGCCTATCAGCTCTTCACCACTCTCATTCGCGATCTCTCCGATCGTTATCCCTCATTTAAACTCGCCCTTGGGGTGGCTATCAAAGACAATTCTTCTCTTCGTGGTGCTAGAGACTACGCCACACTGTTTCAATCTCTTCTCCTACAACCACTACAGAGTCTTCAACTTGATGACCCAATCCTTGTCGTCGTCGATGCCTTGGATGAGAGTGGAGACGCAATTGGCGAAAATGGCTTGCACACATTCCTTGCTCAACGTCTTTCCGACCTTCCGCCATATTTCCGCGTCCTCATCACTTCGAGGCTGGAGAGCGGTATCGAACCTGCATTCGTCAAAGCATCGTCAATCGAGATTGTTCGTATGGACGATCCAGAATTGGCTGCAAAAACAGAGCAAGATATTGGCATTTACCTCCGGAATAAGCTCCCTCCGAATGTGTTCATGGAATATGGTACCAAACTGGTAAAGAAAGCGGAGGGCCTGTTTCAATGGACAGCCGTTGCGTGCGGATTTATCAACACCCCTCCTGCTTCTTTTGGTTTTAGCCAGAGCGAGTGCATAAACTGCCTGTTAGGACTCTCTACAGATTACAGTGGACAAGATCCGTTGGACAAGTTATACGAAGACGTTCTGGGAGGCTACTTCACACATCGCAGAGCACACGTTCTATTCCGCTTCGTCATGGGACTACTTTTTGCCGCCATCGAGCCGCTCTCCATTCAGTCCTTGATCGCTCTGCGACGGCATACTCTCAGTGACGCCCCTGGCGATTCTAAAGCCATCGGCATAATGCTTCGCCACCTCGGCTCGCTGCTAAGTAACGTAACGTCATCCGATCAAACTCTTCCCATCATTCCTCTCCACACGTCATTTCGTGATTTTTTGACGAGTAAGAAGAGTGATGTATTTTACATCGAGCTTGGGGACGCACATCGTCAATTAGCGCATTCCTGCACTGCTTTAATGCTCAAAGAGCTCGAATTCAACATCTGCGAGCTCGAGTCGTCGTATCTTACCAATAGCGATGTTCCCGACCTTGAAACTCGAATTGACGAACACATTTCCCCCGCCCTATCGTATGCTTGTGTATTCTGGGACGATCATTTAGAACGTCTTGTTTTCGAACTCGATCTGTTCACGAAACTTCGATGTTTCTTCGAAACGAAGCTTCTGTTTTGGCTGGAGGTGCTTAGCATCAAGAATAGTGTGGGCATTGCTTCTCCAGCATTTTCATCTATAAAGAAATGGTTGGAATCTTCGGAGCAGACGGTGCGTATATCATGCAATCGAAGGTGACATATGTTTAACGATTGAATTCGTAGCAACCTTCCCAAACTGAGGTGGAAGACCTATTGGCACTTGTCAATGATGCGTACACATTTGTTCGGTACTTCGGGATGGCCATCGGAAGGAGTGCTCCTCATATCTATATCTCTGCCTTACCTTTTGCACCAACCTCTTCCTCGATTGTCAAACACTATCTTCCCCTATTCCCTCACACATTGTCATTAGAACGTGGGCAATTGTCACATTGGCCAGCATTGGAGATGGTGATTCAAGCACATGACCACTCCGTAATGTCTGCTGCGTTCTCTCCAGACGGGCAGCGCATTGTCTCAGGCTCCGCAGATCACAAAATTCAGGTATGGAACGCCACAACGGGACAGAGCGTATCAGGCCCATTTTTTGGTCACACAAATTGGGTCATGTCTGTTGGATTCTCGCCGGATGGGCAGCGCATCGTCTCGGCCTCCTCCGATAGGACAATCTGCGTGTGGAATGCCACAACAGGGGAGATATTAGCGGGCCCATTTACGGGACACACCAGTTTTGTCAACTCTGCTGCATTCTCGTCAGATGGGCGGCGCATCGTCTCGGGCTCGTCTGACTGCACAATTTTTGTGTGGAATGCCACAACAGGAGATATCACGGCAGGTCCGTGTATTGGACACACAGAACCCATCCACTGTGTTGCGTTCTCGCCGAACGGGGAAAACACTGTCTCAGCCTCCGAAGACCGCACAATTCGTGTGTGGAACGCCGCAACCGGGGAAATGGTAGCAGGTCCGTTTATTGGGCACACAGCTGGGGTCAACTCCGTTATGTTCTCGCCGGATGGGCATCGCATCGTCTCAGCCTCGTCGGATCATACAATTCGTATATGGAATTCCATGAACGGAGACATCGTAGCAAATTCATTCATGGGGAACAGTAATGAGGTCCGGTCTGTTGGATTCTCACCCGATGGGCGACGCATCGTATCAGGCTCGGATGACCGCACGATTCGTATCTGGGACGCCACAACCGGAGAAATAGTAGCAGGCCCATTTACTGGTCACACCTTGCGTGTCAACTGTGTTGCATTCTCACCGGATGGGAATCGTATCGTCTCTTCCTCGTTCGATCGCACTGTCCGTGTATGGAACGCCACAACAGGAGAGATCCTCGCAAGACAGTCTACCGAGGACGCATATTCGGTCTACTCAGTTGCATTCTCACAGGATGGGCAGTGGATCGTCTCGGCCTCATTTCATCACGAGATTCATGTGTGGAATGCCGCAACAGGGGAGATTGTAGCAGGCCCGTTTACTGGACACACAGATTCGGTCCAGTCCATTGGCTTCTCGCCGGATGGGCAGTACATTGTCTCAGCCTCTCGTGATAACACCATTCGTCAATGGAACTCCACAACAGGAGAGATCGTGGGAGGCCCATTTACTGGACACACCGATTGGGTCAACTCTGCTACATTCTCGCCGGATGGACAGCACATCGTCTCGGGTTCGGTCGATTGCACCATTCTTGTGTGGGACTCAACGGGAGATGTCGTGGCGGGCCCATGTAGGGGACACTCAGATATCATCACCTTTGTCACGTTCTCTCCAGACGGCAAGCATATTGTCTCTGGCTCCTCTGATCATACGATATATGTGTGGAATGCCACAACAGGAGAGATTGTCGTGGGCCCCTTTATTGGACACACCGATACGATCGAGTCGGTTACATTCTCGCCGGATGGGCAGCGCATTGTCTCGGGCTCATGGGATCACACTATCCGTGTATGGAACCCCATAACAGGAGAGACAATAGCAGGTCCCTTTACCGGACATACTGATTGGGTCGCCTCTGTCGCGTTCTCACCGGATGGGAACCGTATCCTCTCAGCCTCGTTGGATCAGACCATTCGTGTGTGGAGCGCCACAACGGGGGAAATTGTACTAGGTCCCTTCTCTGAACACACCTATTCTGTCGGGTCCATTGCCTTCTCACCGGATGGTCAGCGGATTGTCTCAGTCCCAGACAATCGCACCATTCGCGTGTCCAGTATCACAACAGAGGATACCAGCAATATCTATTTTTCGGACGAGTCTCCTATGACTAGTGATGGCTGGATATGTGGGGGGAAGGGGGAACTTCTATTATGGATTCCACAGCTTCATCGGCCGTCTCTCCGTCGACCAAATACTGTCTGGTTGAGAGGCGGACGTGAGACGTTGCTCGAGTTCTCTAGATTTGTGCACGGATCGAACTGGGCTTCGTGTTCACGATCCTCTCCATAGAATCAATTTACGTATACTATGCGACTCGGAATTGTAGTTGACAACCACTCCAGTAAGTTGCTGATATCTGCTCGTTTAGTTATTCTGTTCAAGGAATTATGGATCACTAATCACGTTATTTGCCCTTCCATCAAGGATTTTACTTCGCCGGTCACCTTCCCTAGTATTGTACATATCAGCATCGATCTCCTATTCTGCCGTCAAATGTCAGTGGTGGAGGGTGTAATGGGAGCGTTGCGGCTGCGCGCGAAACGATCCATTTCGGACTGCTGAATTGCTATACCTGCTTACCATACTTCCTTTAGTTATACTCATTTCATATATGATTGGACTCTACATTACTTAGTCGGAAGGGGTAAATAGATGCTAGCTAGGACTCTCTCTACCTTAGGCAATTCAGGGGGCTAGCGTGTCCGATTGTTCTCATGTTCGAAACGACGACTAAGCAGCAGGTGGAGCAAACGGCCTCCAGCCTACAGTACATCAACGCGTTCGAATTCTTTCCTTTAATTCCCCTCCCAATTCTTTTATTTCCCTCTTCTTCCCCCTTTCATTCGAGGGACGGTATATCCGTCCATCCGCAAATTATCCTTGTCCCTTGCTTTATCTTATCCATTCCATTCCAATGGGAGCAGCAGGGCAGTATGGAGAGTAATTATTAAGGATCCTCAAATGTTTATGTCCCTCAAGGCCTCAATAGGCCTCTTTTTTTTTTT
>QLPC01003158.1:7200-26784 GCA_003314055.1 Lactifluus hygrophoroides | reverse complement strand
AGGCTTAGCATTCATGCACCTTGTGATGCCCGTACTGGATTGTCGAACGAGTTGTTGATGGCGTAAGTACTATACCCCAAAGATCACAATAAAAGTCGCTGTCTGTGTGTGCGCTTCATGTCGTGTCGTGTGGGAATGGTGCGTTCAAGTTAGTGCCATCGCAAACACTCCAGTGGCCCGTAGTATTCCGATCGCGACGAGAAGCTAACTTACAAGATGTGTTACAGCATCACACATGCCAAGCATTTTTTTTTCTTTTTTTTAAGCTCGTGATGTTATTTGAGGTGTTTTGAGTGGGAAGTGGACCAACTGGGTGTCTGCGCCCAGAGGAATTTTAGCGAGTCAAGTTGAGGGTTGTGCGGGCGTTGCGCTATTTCCGCCACATCTCAAGCGCGCAACGGGCATTTAGGATGGAGCTACCTAGGGAACGGGGGGAACAGCAACAAGAATGTGACGATATGGATAGCATCTCTTGGCGGATTCTTATGCGTGGGTTAGTGCAGAAATAGGTCCTTTTCCTGTTGTCTACGGGTGTAGCTCTTTGTAGTTTTTGCGCACAAGCCCACTTGGGCCATTTGGCGCACGGATCCGAAGAACTTTGATTCGGTGTTGGCGGGCAGGGACGTCGGACGGGAGTGTGTGAACAGGAACGGGCTCTGACAGGACTGTTGGATTTGCCGCGACAGGGTTGAATTGATGGCCCATCACAACCAAACGCACACATGCCGGATCACATCAAACCCCGGATTCTCCCGTCAATGAGTACGTGACAGCTGCGGATACCAAATGCGACCGTGACTGATGCATATGCATGGGATGTGGGCTACCCGGAACTGTCATTACCGTGCAAGCTGTACTGCATGTGATCGGAGTAAAGAGTCTACAGGTGGAACAATATGTGTGACCGGGCCAGCTACACGGATTGCCAGCAAAGTCAGCCACAGGCTGACAACGAGGGGAGCAGAACCCGTTACTGCATACAGCCTGGGCGTACGGCGTAAAAGACTCAGCCAAAAGTTCCGACCTTGCCGTGACCGGCACAGTGAGGGGGGCTCAATAACTTTGTACCGAAATTTGTACCGCTGGCCAGATGATTGAAGCAGAGGCTGACAGGGAAGTGACTGCATAGCATAGGATTTCGGAGGGTCGGAGGATCGGAAGGATCGGAACAGCTGGTATGACTTTAATAATAATAGCAATCTTTCCAAGCCCACTTGGATAAATCTCGGGGGTGATGAGAGGATTCCGCGCGGCTTGACAGTGTCTGATGATGATAATGTCACTGTCAACGACCAACCGCAGTTTGCTCGGCCATCGTTACAGCGTTGCGAGGTGTTCGTTCGAGAGTTGACTGTCGATGCATACTATCCAAACTTTGGGTCGAACTAGAGTTTAGGAAATTCATGAACAATATGCCCAGTAACAGGCAGCTACAGAGCGAGGCACTCTGTTAGTCACTTTCCCAAAAGTCTATAACACCCCAATGGAAGTAATCTAGCAGTCATTTCCCAGAACAAACATGCCAGCTGGGAGAGTCTTATACGATAAAAGATAACTCCTCGAGTGAGAAGAAAGGGGGAGCGGATCGCGATCAACTAGTGATGACGATTAGCGGACCGTGCTTTACAACAATGGTGATTGGTCAATTGCACGGTATATTAGGAAGTCAAAAAAAGCATGTGAGCATGTGAAGAAAGTTAATTAAGAAAACAAATAGAAGAATGGTACATATGATAAACGAAGGGCGCAGAGATAAGTCCCGAATCAATATTTGGGAACGGAGTGGAAGCGGGGTTGAGCGTGGATAATAACAAAGCTTGTGAGGGGATGAAACAGAACAAAACGCTTCGATGAGCTGAATCGGGGAAGGGCGGGTCGGCGAGGTGAGGGGGAAAAGAAGATCGTTGAGCAACAGCGGTAAACCGTGGGAATTTGAAATATTGGGTAATATTTGGTTAGCCTGGCCTGCAATAAAATGGGCACAATCAATCCCCCCAATTCCCTCCCCCCCGTTCCTCGTCGCCACTGTTTGTCCCTTATTAGCCACCCCCCATCCTTACCGTGCTTCCTCTACTTCGCTTTTTAGCGACCCCCTCCTCCACTTCCAGGGTTTCCCTGTAGTATCCTCAATCCTCCCCTTGCCCTCCGGTCGTCGGTGGACATGTCGCAACCAATTGTAGAAAAGGAAGCAGGTCCTCCTGCACAGCCTGCCACGCCCGAGGAGAATTCCGACGTCGAGAAGAAAAAGCATCAGTACAAGGATTTCGAGCATGAGGAGACCAAACCATCACGTACGTTATCACACTCTAAGGTCACTTCGTCTCGTGACCTCTAATTTTTTTCTATAGACGCCCATGTTGAACTGTCAAGGGTTAGATTTTGCCCCCGCGCTTTTAAACCATGCACTTACACTCCTCTGGCTTTGTGAATCTAGATCGAGCTTAAGGCGGATGACCTCTATGATAAGGAAAAGGTCGACTTAGAAACCATTGTTATCGAGGATGTTTTTACCCTTCTTCAATGCAACGATCAAGGTCTCTCCACTGAGGAAGCGCAGCGTCGTTTAGAGATTTTTGGCCCCAACAAACTCGAGCAGGAGGAACAAAATCCCATCCTTCAGGTCAGTTTTCGAAAACATTTTGACTTTCCGTTCATTCGGAGTTGACTGAGGGTCACTCGTCCAGTTCCTGAGTTTTATGTGGAACCCTCTTTCCTGGGTCATGGAGGCTGCTGCACTGGTTGCTATCGCCTTATCCAACGGAGAACATCGTGCACCTGACTGGCAGGACTTCCTTGGTATCACCACTCTTTTACTGATCAACTCGTCGATTGGATTTTATGAGGAGCGTGGTGCCGGAAATGCCGTCAAAGCACTCATGGACTCCCTTGCTCCCAAGGCAAAGGTTAAGCGCGATGGCAGCTGGGTTGAGATCGAATCGGCCATACTCGTTCCCGGGGATATGATTTCATTCAAAATCGGTGACATTGTTCCTGCCGACTGCCGTCTTACTGAGGCCATCAACGTATCTATCGATCAAGCTGCGCTCACTGGTGAATCCCTCCCTGTATCAAAGAAGGAGGGAGACCAGTGCTTTTCGTGAGTGCCGCCTCACTCGAACTGCATACGTTTATTCTGACCTCGGCAAATCCAGCGGGTCAACCTGTAAACAGGGCGAGGCTGAGGGCGTCGTTATTTCCACTGGTGTCAACACTTTCTTCGGTCGCGCGGCATCGCTGGTCGGCCAGGAGGATGACACCACTGGCCATTTACAGAAAATTTTGGCTCAGATTGGTTCTTTCTGCCTTATCGCCATTGGTATCTTCGTCGTGGCTGAGATTTTCGTCCTTTACGCTGGTTTCCGTTGGTCATACCGCTCCGGTCTCGACAACATCCTCGTGCTCTTGATCGGTGGTATTCCCATTGCCATGCCCACAGTGTTATCCGTCACTCTCGCTGTCGGTGCCCAGCAACTCGCCAAACACAAGGCCATTGTTACCCGTATCACCGCTATCGAAGAACTTGCCGGGGTCACTATTCTGTGCTCTGACAAGACGGGTACTCTCACGACGAACAAGCTCACCATTGACCGGTCCACTATCAAGACTTACGCTGCATTCTCAGCGGATGATGTCATCCTACTCGCGGCATATGCATCTCGCACCGAGAACCAGGATGCTATTGATGCTTCTGTAGTTGGTGCCCTTAGTGATACCACCCTCGCTCGTGCTGGCATCAAGCTCTGCGATTTCAAACCTTTCAACCCTGTTGACAAGCGTACCGAGATTACATACCGTGAAGAGGCATCCGGCAGGCTGAAGCGTGTCACGAAGGGCATGACCGGTATCATCATCGATCTCTGCTCACGCAACAAGACAGAAGAAGTTGAGACCCGCCTTGAAGCTGATGTTGAAGAGTTTGCATCTCGTGGTCTTCGCGCGCTCGCTGTCGCGTACGAGGAGCTTGAAGGAGACGATCCGGAGGCTGAGGGAAACGGTTTCGAGCTCATTGGTCTACTCGCCATTTTCGATCCTCCCCGTGAAGACACTAAGCAAACCATCGATGATGCCCTTGCCTTCGGTGTTAAGGTCAAGATGGTCACTGGTGATCAACTAGCTATCGCCAAGGAGACGGGTCGTCGCCTCGGTCTCGGTGACCACATGTATCCCGCCAAGGTGCTCAAGGATGGACCTCCCCCGGGTAGCAGGTTTAACTCGCTCGATGAAATGATAATGGATGCTGATGGATTTGCTGGGGTCTTCCCGGAACACAAATTCGAGATTGTCAAACGTCTTCAAAGCCTTGGCCACCTCTGTGCCATGACCGGTGATGGCGCCAACGACGCCCCTGCCCTTTCCCGTGCTAATGTTGGTATTGCTGTTGAGGGAGCCACGGACGCCGCTCGTGGCGCCGCTGACATCGTCTTAACCGAGCCTGGTCTCTCGACCATCGTTCATGCCATCCGTGGTTCACGTGTCATCTTCCAACGTATGCGAAACTACGCCATTTATGCTTGTGCTGTCACAATCCGTATCGTTGTCTGCTTCGCTATCCTCGTTTTCTCCTACAAGTTCCAGTTCCCGCCCTTCATGGTACTGATCATTGCATTGCTCAACGACGGTACTATCATGACGCTTTCCGTCGACCGTGTACTTCCATCATCAACGCCCGATAGCTGGGACTTGTCCGAGATCTTTGCTTATGCCGTCGCTTATGGGCTGTATCTGACGCTTTCCACGTATGTTCCTCTTTTTGGTTTTATATATTCTCCGCTAACTGCTGAAAAGAATCGTTCTTGTCGTCGTCATTATTGAGACGGACTTCTTCCAGAGCAAGTTTGGCGTCGAGCTGAATTCGCCTGCTGGTCAAATCGACCACAACGACAAGCAACTACACACCATCGTCTACCTTCAGGTCGCCATTATTTCTCAGGCGCTCATCTTCGTCACTCGCGCTCATGGATTCTTCTTCATGGAGCGTCCGTCATACGCGTTGATGGCCGCCTTCTGCTTGGCACAGCTTGTGTCTTCAATCATTGCTGGTTTTGCCAACTGGGGCTTCACAAGCATACAGAAGATTTCCGGCGCTTGGATCGGTATCGTTTGGGTTTGGGTAAATTTTTTTTACTTTTGGTTGGTCCAAATCCTGCGTCCTGACGTGCAATGCAGAATATCATTTGGTTCGTTCCCCTCGACCTGATCAAGTTCGCAATGAAGGCTACAGTAATTAAGTATCTCCGTGACCGCCACCTAGAGGCTACGGCGGCTGCTACACGTGCCTTTGCAGAAACTGGTGTTCCAATGACACGAACCCAATCGCGCGCTGCATCCATCCATGAATCTTTATACTCGAACCGGACATCATTCATACGCCGCGCTGTACGCAAGGTGGGCTTTGGTCAGAAAGTGCGAGTGAAGGCGGAAGAGTTGCAGCGGTTCAGCAGCATTCAGGCACGTCAGACGGGCCAGACACTCGCACGCCATCCATCACGCACTACATAATGGACAGGCCGATCTGGAGCATGAAGAGCGCCAACGCATCATATCCATGTAATTTTATGACGTCTCGCCCTTCGACATCCGGTGTCCTCTCCTTATGTCCCACCTTTTATTATTCTTTTTCCTTTGATTACATTGAACCCCCGATGCCGGATTCGGTGCATGGGTGAGGCTGAAAAGGCTCTTAGAAGCGTGCCGTGATCGTGTTGCGTATTTCACGGTTGGCCCCACGCTCGTTTTGACCAGTATATTTATGCAGTCAACGTCGCTCCGCTTTTCTTCTGTCGTCGTCATAACGATTTGGGCGCTTATACATGTTTTTTAATCCCCATGTTAATGACCAAAAATAGAAACGTTATTCATACCATCACGTGATTGTGTCAGGGATTGGTTGTTTATTTAATTGGATTTTAAGTTAATTGAATGACAGCCTGTCCTCTGCCCGCATTAACTTCGTACGGACATGTCACCCGTTCATGTCCTCGACAGATATTATTTGGCCATTACAGCTCTCATTACAATTGCCTGGCAACTCGCCGGCTTTTTTATAGCCTGGTCATTTCAGGTCAGAGATTTGACGACTGCTGCCTGGTTCTCGCTGATAAGATGTAAAACAGTTTGATAAAATCACTGATTTCACAGGAGGTTTGTCTACTATCGCCCCGACGCGGTACACTGCTGAAAACGAACAGGATCCAATTTCTTTGTACTAGGTGCTATTTGTTGTCTGCTTCGGCCAAGGCGGGCTTTGACGTTGACCATGTATTTGATGGTTGGTGGCCAACAGCGCTCCTCACCCTCCTCCTTGGCAACAGCTATCATGCGAGAAGTGTCGTCGCTAGCGTGCTCGTGATGGTCTGGGCCGCTCGCATCGCCGGTGTGATATACCGTCCCGCGAAGACCGCGTTTCACTGAACCTCTTTTATTTTTTATTCTTTATTCCCTTTTGATGCTCTCGCCGGCTCAGGGTTTCTACTGTTCCGCGTGCTGAAAATAGGCAGCGACTCGCGTTTTGATACCATCCGTGCACACTTTTTCAAATTCCTCGGTGAGTGCGGTTTATGACGTCACGGATCTATTGAGATAAAGTGTTCATATCGGTGATGTGAGACAGGTTTCTGGATTGGTATGTTCCCCCCCTGCCGCCGCGCGCTATTCTATAAGCCAAAATAATTCTCATACGAAACGTGCATTGTCGCGTTTCAGCGCAGATTTTATGGGTGAGTTGGGTACCCCATGCTGAGGGAAAAATGACTGTGCAGCTTTGGAAGGAAACGCTGATGACTGGGAGTAGGTCTGGACTGTATCTTTACCCGTCATCGTGCTCAATTCCCCTGCCGTGTCTGACCTTGCGCTCGGCGGGTCTAACCCTGCATTCGGCACCGCACGCGATATCGTTGGTGTTGTGCTCTGGGCGCTCGGATTAGTTATTGAGACCGTATCCGATGCCCAAAAGGTGCGTCATCCTTGTTTTGTTACCCTCTTTCAAAGTTCAAGACGTCGCTCATTCCAGTTGCACTACAAATTGAATAATCCGCCAAAGAACAAGCCATTTACGGTGCGCGAGATCTTTTTCGTTTCTATTTCCCTCACCCTCGCATTTGCTGACACCTTGATATCTGAATATAATAAAAGCGTGGTTTGTGGAAGTGGTCGCGTCATCCACCTTACTTTGGGGAGTACGTTTGTTTCGAGCGCCCATAAATGCTCATTCCGAAGGACTGACTTGGCATATTACTTGCTAGAATGCTGTGCTGGTGGGGAATTTGGACGCTTACGATCTCCCCGAGCACGAACGGCACGCTTTCTGGTGGAGCAAAGGCGGCCCAGTATGGCGCAGTCGTCTCCCCGCTCCTCACTATGCTGTACGTCTATTTCAGTATGCCCCTTTTTACGGCATATAGCTCACCGCCTGCCTCACGTAGCGTGCTTCTTTTCTTCTCAGGCATCCCAACAGCAGAGAAGCCCCAAGCTCGCCGTGTTTATCTCAGTGATGATGCGAATGCATGGACAGCATACCGCGCATATCTCGACGAGACGTCCATCTTGATCCCACTCCCCCCCGCCCTATATCGCCCGCTTCCGAAGGCAGTCAAGCGCACAATTCTATTCGATTTTCCTTTCTACCAGTTTGATGAGGCGCAGGTCACAGATGATGACGCGACACGTCGAGAGGCGCCTTGAGAGCAAAGAACGTGAATCTTGGAGACTGGCACGTCTTTATTTTTTCCGGCTATTCTGTACTCTTGTCCCTGTTTAGTATAATCACGATGATGCATTCTACAGTCCGTGTGATAAGTGCGTGCCAGTACTGTTATACAAGTCCACATGATGGTTGGAGTGCCTAATTACCCCCCGAAGGTGGACAAAGCCCCACCGTGTGTAGAACGGCAACCGAAACCGTAAATTGTGAGCTCGCTCGTTGCCTCATGGGTCTCAGCGCACAGATCCATTTAGTTTAGCGAGCCCTTGGCGGCCCGTCATCTTTTCTTGTTTGTATACTTCAGGTGACGGCATGGAAGTTCGTCGTGGTACTAAGAGTCTAATGCTCCCGGCCCCGCCCCCGTGGTGCACGCTGCTTACTTATATTTGGGTCACTAGTACACCCCAAATCAATCGCGGCACGGTCCCCTCCGAGCTCTCGTCAAACCTGCGTGAACAAAGGGCCGCGCTTCACGGAACTCGAAGTAAAACGTTAACATCCCATCCTGGGTTCCACTTGTATTAAACCGCTGGTCACGTGTCTTGCATGTTGCCGTAAAAGTGCTAGTCGGGTGTGCCTGCGGCTGCTCGCACAGTAATCATGATGATGACAGGCCATCCGAGTCCGTGTCCGAGTGTCGTCATTTCAGTCTCGTATTCAAAATTCTCAAAGTTGGCCCCGGAACACCGCACCATAACTCGAGATCGTATGATCGTATGGCTGGATGAATGACTCGGCAACGCGGGACGGCATCCGCCCTTTGTGCGATGCGCGCACGACCACGGGGTTCAACCTAAGTTGGTCGAGACCATCGGCAGGCACGAGTCGGATTGTGTAGGTTGATGATTGTACTCACACTTGTAGTCACTGGCACACGGCGGTCGTAGTGACTCACTCGGTCGAGCGATGCCGTCCATATTTTCCCTACATCCGTAGATCCTAGGTATGCTCCTGGGCAAGAATACACTGGGAGAGGTGGCCGTTGGGGAAAAGGGTCGGGACATCAAGGTCGACCTACTGGCGATGGTGGTCGAACACGCTGAGGCCGAATGGTTTGGTGATGTAGGTGTCAATGAGTCGAGTCACTCCCAGGGTGAGTCGGAGTCTCTTCCTTTTATTGTTGAAACTTGAAGCTTGAAGGGCTGTTAGTTCGCTATCGAGGCTAGTTAACTCCGGGCCAACCAACCAATAACGGCAAAACATGCCACGGACATTTCAGGATTGCCTCACCTGTACGAATATCTATCACGATATCGTACGCCAGTTGTGGTCCCTCATCATCACTCCGTTGCGAGCTATCACGCACCGGCCATCTGGGTATCGCTATATCTGAGAATCCCGTACCTCCAAATACAAGCTAGGAACAGAAAACGCGAATTATGTGTTAACCTGAAAGATTATCCCGATGCTAGAATACGTCATCAAATAGGAACTGGACCAAAATGCCTTTGAATAAAATGTCTCCGGAACAAATAACGACGCCCCAAAGACCACGTAAAAGTACAAAAAGGGAAAGGGCAGACATTCCGGGGAGAGTGGACATCTTTGTTATGACGGTTGAGGGCCCTCCTCGCGTAGAAGCTAATCATACAGATGGTGCACCAAACCCGCGGCGATTCTTGGTCTACCTCGACGACCTGGTTCGATGCAATGGGTGATGCCGCTACGGCATATTCGTGGATTTGAGGTGTTGACCGGGGTTGAATGGGTTCATGTTGACGGACTACCCTGGAGGAAGATGCAACAGGGCCATCGAGGAGATCTAGGTCGAAGCTTGTCTCAAGAGCTCGTCCAAACGATGTTGAGCATATTGGCTGTTCGCCAGATATGCCGTCCAGTGCTGGTTCTGGTCGTTCGATTCTTGCAGGAACGGCGGCGAGCTCGAAAGGCCGTTCTGCGTCGGGGGTGCGGATGTTGTCCGAAGGCTTAGACAAGCTGGTCTATGCAATTTTTATCGTCTGTCAGGCTGTGCATAGCAAAGAGTGAGCCTCACCTCGTTAAAGTCATAGTAAAACAACTGATTACGGGAGGTGTCAGTGTCGTCTAAAGATAGCATACCTTCGTTGAGAACTACGTCGGTCCCTCCAGGGTTTACTGACTGTGGATGTGAGGAAACAACGGTACCAGGACAGTAGGGCATGACTTGATCCATCGTAGGTTTGACGGCTCTTTTCTCTTCACGACGGCTACGTAACATCCTCAAATCTTCCTCTCGGTATCCGAGCTCGAGAGATGAAGCTTCGATACTACAGAGAAACCGCATTAGCCATCGTACTGCATGAAAAGCACATCGCTTACCAATTAGGGGCTTCATCGCTAACGTCAGACCCTGCCGCGCGGCGATCTGCGCCACGGCCTTTCTCCCATTCCATACAGATGATGGCATGCTAGAGTTGGGATACTTTAGGGCTCTGTGGCATCAAACATATGTTGAACGTCACCTGTTGGGTCTTTGCTACTTCCTTCTTCTTTCTCGCCAAGAATTCAGGGACAGTCGCTTCAGCGAGAATACTGTCTGGACCAGAGGAAAGATGTTTGAGTGCATCCAGTTCTGCGCGAAAAGTATCGACGTCTTCGTCCCACCAGCGTCTAGTGCATTCGGACCTTGATTGATGAAGGCAATCTCCAGAGTACCCTGGATAGCATTAGGTTAATGCATGCCAGCTGCAACAATTACAGTTCAACTCACCAGTGTCGAAAGGGATCATGTCTCTAATCTCCTCTGGTACAATGCACGAACAGCACAGACTGTAAAGCATGTAAAGTGTCAACGAGCTTACCCTGTACAGTAACGATGTTGACCACTTACTGTACGGACAAGCAAGACTTGCATGCCCGACGGCGCAGTGAGAAGAAGGTTTTGGTGGTGTGATGTGCACCGCAACTCTGGACCGCGTGCTTGTATTGGATGATTGACTATCTGATAGACGATTGGTTACTTACATAGCAATCGGTGCCTCCAAAAAGTAAGTGAGCCCATGCTGGAGAGGCCATATCTTCGGGGCAAGGTGGGGCACCGCAAAGATTAAAGGATGCATCCCATGAAAGTAAAGAGCCGCGAGACGTGAGAACATGGCGAAGGCGGTTGTTCACGCGGCTTAAAGAGAGTAGATCTGCGGGAGGAAGATGTCCAAAACTCTTGGCGACGACGATATGTTAGGTGTGGCTGTATCAAGAAGCAACATATACTGCCCACCTCGTACAAAATATCCAATGAGTACTCGTGAAGCCTCCTGGAGAGGCCAGCTGTTAATTTGCTTCCGTTATTGACCAGGCATATCTTGGCTCGTTTAGTTGGAGGCTGCTCAAGGAGCAGGAATGACCCTGCCCGGACTAAAATGGCGTCAGAAGTACAGTTTAACGACAAGCCACACGGGTCGTCGACGTGACATTATGGCCATGGGCCTTAGTCGTAGTGAAGCTCACCGACGCCATGCCGTGAATCGATTGACTTACCAGTATTCGACGAGACCGCTCGTGTCGGACCCGGATCATCATTGTTCAACGAAGAGAGTTGTCTGATAGCAGTGTAGGTTGTCATGGTCAATTATGTTGGGATTGTGAGGCAGGATTGTGAGGGATTTTAAAGGATGAGCCAAGGCCATAACTCCAGGGGCGGATACTGCTGCGGACGCTGTCTTCGCTGCCAGTGACATGTCTACGGGTCGGCGGAAGGTGGGATGCACAATGTACAGACTTTGTTACGATCGCCGCTATTGCAGTAATAGTGTGATATTTCCACAAGTCGGCGGAAAAGTTGAAAGGCTGTGCACCAATATATCCTAATGCTGTTGTTGTTGCTGTTGAAGAAGTACCACACATATTCGGATTGGGAAACAAGCAGTGTAGTGGATTCTAATACTGCCATCTTTGTTGCTGAAACACAATAGGGCGGGGAAAAATGCAGCGCGTCGGTATATGGTGCTATTTGGTGGTCGCTGTGGCTATGTTGACATGTATCCACGGATTTCCAGTGCAGTTGCACCACTATACTCCTGCTTTTTCTGCCGTTAAACCTGCATCCACAGACGGCGGAAAAGGCAGTGCAGTGGTAAACAACCACAAGCCCGATCGGACGGGGGTAAAATGCATTGCATTAGGATATGACTACAGACAACAGTAAAATGTAGCGCACCAGTACATAGTTACAGACTCGTAAAATGGGTATACGCACCACAGGCGGCGGTTGCGGAGAGGGGAACACAGGAAGGTCGGTCCAAGTATTGGTACGTATTGCCGGTGTACTGCCTGTGACGATCATAAGAGTCTAAAGTGGCGGGATTTCAATATCATCATGTTCGCTCCCGGAACCTTACTTACTCACGCTCCCAAAAATCAGCTTATCCGAGTCAGCTTTGTTTAAACAAGACGATTCGCCGCTATTGGTGAACATCGATAACATGGATGAGTTTTGTCATTGCACCACGTGGTGAATTGCAGCTTTTCCACCTATACGTATCAAAATATTAAGACATGCAAAATTATGTGTTGGTATGCTGGGAAAAATTATCTTAGACTTACAATGATTACCATTCAAGGAAGCGTACCATCTTCCTCTTCTTCCCGATGCCGCTTCGCGCCCCCACTGCATGGCACTGCGAGTGTCCAACCACGGCTGCAGTTGCGATAGTTTGAGTCAAAATCATTGGAGATAGGTCGTTGTCATGACACAGAAAACATTCGAAAGACCCATACCAAAATGATGGCAATCATCTTGCAACAGATTGTTCCACATTCTTGCACCGGTACCAGTGTTTTTGCAACCGGGGTCTTAAGGACCACCGTGTTAGGCAACACTGAGATAGAGACGTCTTTCCATGGGTTGCGAGCACTTTAGAGGACGATCAAGTTGCTTGCATTCGAAGGGGATGGACACTCAGGTGAGAGTAGACTCGGCTTCTCGAGGCCAAGCCGTGAGAAGCGAAATGATACGAGACAGGCGAGTGTTTCTAAGCTCGCTGTAACACCTTATCTGAGAGTTAGAAGCGGCTCGAACGAATCCTGTCGCGGTGGTCAGTGTTGTCGCCCATGGCATGTCATACTTGCATACACACTATCACATCATCACCTGTAAAACTCCCGACCCTCCCTCCCGTCTTCACCGTGTCAAGAGTGACAAGTGCCACTTATCCTTTTACCCTCGCCGGCAACTCAGAACTTCTTCCAGCACCGGCTCCCAGTTTCCTGTCGCCGTTCGACGGTATCGAATGACACAGCCCTTTTTTGTATCCCCAACATCTTCGTTTTAGTGGGACACCGTGGTGACACGCGATCAGCCTATCCCGGCAGCGCCGCCGGCGGCATCTCGGATGGGAGTGTCAATGGTTTCTTTGGTTTCATGTGCCAGATGGCCATGAAAACGATGCAACACGCCATGATAGCGTGGGTGAGGTCATGGCCCTGGTTCATGGAATACAAAGAACAGAAAGGACGGAGAGTTTCGGGGTTCTGCACTGGGAGTAAGTGCGTTGCAAAAACCTTGAATCTTTCCCAGCGTCTGAGATTGACCTCCTTGGGACCTTGTATGGGTAGGATGACCCCATTATTCGCTGTTGAAGGGCAGGGTCATGCAGGTATGGTGTGGTTCAGCATGGCATCATGCATCATGTATTATGCATTGCGCACGTCTACCATCTAGCACGTGCTATCCCCCTGGCACTCTTCCCCTAAATCCATCATCTGTTCATGAAACTGTCTCGCATAGAAGAGACTCGAAAACTGAAAACAATGAGGAAATGATTGCATCTCTCTCGGAACTCCTATCGAGGGACTGTGAAGAGAAGGAGGCCTTTTTCGGATTTCTTCTCCGCCAGTGTAACTGCAGTCCAGGCTTTGGCCCTATCTGTGCCCGCCTCGTCGAGCTACTACACTGTCGCTGTAATCGCTGAAGCACGCGACTTTGTGCCGGGCGGAAACCAGAATTTGTGACTATCGAAGCATCCATCGCCCAATATTGCGCTCAATGCTCATTCTACCAGGACGCGCAGCAACTCTGGGAATAGACGCCTGGCAAGCGACGAAATTTTGAGGCTACCAAGTAGACCCTAAAGCCGTGTGAAGGGCTGCTTATGGACACAAGGCGAGACTTATACGCGCACTCCTCTATCATTCCACCTGATCGATACCTCGGATCGCAAAGACTCAGACAGGCGTTGCAGAAAAAACTCTCTCTGAGAGAAAACAGCTCACAAGAGTATCATCGACCGTCCTTTGCTGTCACGTCTGGTCTCACACTAGTACGGCTGGATTCGTGGAAGACGTAGGCCAACGTCCTTGCTGCCGAGGAACGTCAGGTTCTCCTTGGCCTGCTCGTACTCCCCTGACGGCTTCAATGATCCGTTGGTCCATCTGACAAGACCGTGAGCTTTTTCAGGAGACTGGGATGCGACAGCCTCGACGTCTTCATGAAAAACGAGGTTTCGACAAGAGTGTCCTTCAACGAGGACTTCATCATCATACGTGAAATAGGTGGCAGTTCTTCTATTCAATTTTGGAAGCGCCTGTTGCTAGAGTATCTCGACGAGGTCATAACACATGAGGGCAAGATGGGAGCGTGAGGGTATCAACATACGCTCGGTTCAGTTATATACTACATTCCTTCTTGTCATCCTCAAACACTACCAGAACCAAAACTTTGTGGCGCCTCTTCTTCGACTTGATCCTCGACATCGCCCTGCAAACCAAGCCCCTGCACCATTACCCCAAGCCAGACGTCGACCCACGGTATACGAGAATCAACGAGGTCTCAAAGCTATTATGTCCAATGATGGACGTAAGGTTCTTAAAGAGGCAGACCACTTGTGACTGATGCACCCTGGAACGTGACATAGTGGTTATATTTAGTACGGTGTGACAGATGTGACATTATAGCAGCACCGTCACGTGACGGTCGTGACCATCCTGGGCAAGAAGCCTCCATCCCGGCAAAAACCAAAGTGCAAGGTCTAGATAAGTACACTCACTTTATTGTCTTCTATCTACTAGTACGACGACAACGACGACGACGATGTGCAATAAACAAAATACATGTGGCCCGTCCCCATTTATAATACATACCAGATGGCAAGTCGAAAGGAAAAAAAAAACGGATATTTTCATCTCTGCTCGTCATACTTTATAGTTAAACCCCATCTCACAACCTCGTATCGCCTTCTTTATGCACACCCCCAAGTTTCAGCAGCTCCGCGACAACCTCGTGAGGGCTAGTCACGTGGAACTTCGCAAGCGTGCGCTTCGATGGGTGACCGACAGCGGTCGTGAAGATGTCATCCGGGGTGAGCTGCAACTGAACGCGCGGGTGTTGGCGTGTCTGTTCTGCAGCGACAAGAGAGACAGATAAGGGTGCATCCATCATGTACGGCGGGGAGGCCTCCGTGAACTGCAACGAGCGGAACATATCCTCGTCAGTCTGTGGTGAGGCGAAAAACATTAGTCGGCGTAGCAAGAGAAAAAAGGATGGTAAAAAGACGAACTTTGTCGTCACCTGCGCAGAAAATGAATTGGGCATCGGGGTTCAGGTACAGGATACGCTTGACAATCTCGCCCTTGTTGACTGCGAGTGGGCGAACCTCAAGGTTCTTCTTGCCAACGAGCACTACGAAATGGCTCAGATCCCAAAAGAATTATACGTCGGAGTTAAAGAAATATTACCTTCAATCGGCCGTTTGTGTGCAAGGTTGTTCTCAAGCAAATCTTGACATTGCCTACACTGGAATAGCCTGTAGGATTCCTTATGGTCAGTGCGTGTAAATGGACATCGTCTATGCCGCACGTACCCCCACTCTGGATCAGCTCCACGGTAATGCCATGTGATCGAGCTCTTCTTGACTTCAATGTGGCTACCCGTTGTACGCTCCGTGTAGTATTTAAACACATCGAGAACCTCGTTCATCCAGCTCATGTCCAGGCTCTCAGTGAAGTTTGTCCATTCGTGCACACCTGGGGCGCGCACGAAGCTACCGTGCTCGGCTGACATACCAAGCCCCCGGATGTGCCCTAGACACTGCTCAAGGAATGCACCATCGCGGCCCGAGATAATGTATACGATATTGAGCGGGTCCGCCACAAGAGCAGTGAGAGCCGTGATGGTGTCCTCGGACGGTGTAGCCATCGATGGTACTTTGACGATGGGTGCCAGGGTACCCTGAAGGATATTTGCTCTGTCAGACGTAAAGGGGAAAGATCCATGGGCAAACGCACATCGTAGTCAAGTAAGAAGAGGCGCTTAGTTGCCGTGGAGTAGCGCTGAAGCATCTGAGGAATGGGTAATGCTGGCGTCTGACGCGCGACACCTTGAGCGTCGACAATACCAAGAAGTAGCTTGACGAGTGACATGGCCCAGGTCTGCGACGTGTGCGTCGTGATGACGCTGTACAACTTGGTGTGCCGCGTCTCCTTTTCCGCCTGAGACATTTGCAACCCCTGGTTCATCGCCGCCGCTACATCCTGCACGTAAATAACGTATCAACAAAAACGGCCAGTAGAGGCAGACATAAATATACGAACATCAAGGTTCCATGGATTGATTTGGAGCGCCTCGGTCATATTGGAGGAAATGCCCATGAACTCGCTCAGCACAAGAGGAGACCGTTTCGTCTTGCCTTGAGCAATGACAAACTCCATTGACGTTGTGTTCATACCATCGCGCAACGGCGTGATCACACCGAGGTCAGCAGCAGAGAGAAGAGCATAAAACTCGTCCTTCTTAATCGTCTGATGACTGCAAGTAGCAAAGTAAGTACCTCCCACTGATGAGACGAATCGGTGAAGACGCACTAGTGATGAACAGGAATGAAATCCAAGCTACCAAACTCGCCATTGATGCTGCTCACGAGCTCGCTGATTTGGCGTTCCAGTTTCGGAGAGTCGGAAAGAGCAGGGGATGTAACTTGAATCAGCACGACCCGACCTCTCCACTCGGGGTAGTCTTGCAACAGCTTTGCGAATGCGCGGAGTTTCTGTACCACACCCTTGACGACATCCAGCTTATCGCGTCCGATAATGATCTTTTTCCCGGCATAGAGCTTCAGAAGGGACTGTAACTTTGGCTGAATGCCCGGACGCGCGCTAAGAGCGTACTTCGGTCTATAAAAGTAGATTTCAAGGTCAAATGTGGTACTCACAGATCGCGCGAGACGCGCTCTGCGTCGACGCCGACGGGAGTGTGCATGACTGCGGTCACATGGCCTGCAACATCGATACCACGTGCGGCGACCTCATAACCACATACTCGGACACAGGATGACGTAAAGTGGCGCGAGTAAGAATATGTTTGGAAACAGACCAGGTTGGCGCCGAGCATGCCATCCAAGATCTCCTTCCGGCCTACAACGGGCGCATGTCAACTCTCACGTGTACCGGAGCTCAGAAAGTGCCTTGGATACGTACGGGGAAGGCAGCGGAAGACTTCGCTACTTGGCCATGGGGTATGAACGAAGAGCCCGACATAGACATCGGGGAGCATTAGGCGTATCAGCTTGGGGACGAGAAGTAGGTGGTAGTCATGGACCCAGATAAGGTCGCCGGGACGATATACGTCCATTATTCTACGCGCAAATGCGGCATTAGCCTGCTCGTACGGCGCCCAGTGTTCATCTGCTGAGAATGATGCGGAGTGGGAAGTGGGCGAGACATCTTGCCAGAGCAGATAATGGAAGAGTGGCCAAAGTGCTATAAACGTATGGTGTCAGGATACGAAGAAAACAGTGATGGTTGCCACGTCTCACTCTGTTTGCAGTAGCCGTCGTAGTGGCCATGAGCGACCTTGTCGTCAAGCAAGAGCGGCACATAGGTCGTTCTTGTTTTGGCGTCCTCGTCCTCGCTGCTAAAGTTCGCAATCTCCTCATCCAGCGCGACCTTGTCCTCTTCCGAGAGCGAAGTGGACGGGATTTTGATCTTCTCCCCGGCTGAAAAAAAGTGAGTTAAGCGCACGAGAAGGTGTGAAGAGCGCATGATGTCATGCAGTGGAGAAGGATTCCTCGACATACCTGAAGTGGAGTTGGGACTTTCGACGTCACCTATCCAGCCGATGATGACCTGCTCGTGCGTCGACGATAGTGAGCGAATGCCGCTGATCATAGCGGCATGCCCCTGACGTGTGGTGAGGGACCATCTTGGTCTGAGGGCACTCTCTGAGGTGTGGGTGGTCGCAGGATGAGAATGCTCCGACGATACCGGTGGGATATCGGCACTTGGATAAGGCGGGGTTGCAGGTGGGGAGATGATACCGGGGCGGGAGGAGGCGTGGAGGGTCGCGGTGATGGGGAGATAATGGCATACGTGGAGGATACGACCAGAGAGAGGGATATCCTTGGCACGATATTCTGCCTCGCGGGCAAGTACCTCGGCGGTGAGGTCCTCGAGCTTGATCGGTTCAGAAATACGACGTGGTTCGTGGAAACTATCCATTATAAGGTGGATGAAGTTGAAGGTAATAGGAGAAGGGGGGATACGAATGTTTAATGGATTATATAGGTCTTAGAGAGATGATTATCGAAAGACGGGGCAGGCGAGAAATTGAGCATGTTGTACGCATAAGGACATCCATCATGTAACTTAGTCTTTCACACGTGTACCTCAAATTCAGATATCGGATTTGTCCCTTTTCTCGAGCACGTCCAACTCAAAACTTCATCCTTAACCTTGGGAAGAGGGAGATTCATTCTCTTGACATTAATTAATTACGTGAACGCCGGTTCCCCTATCCTGCACACCCGATCATCTACTTCCAACTACAGGGCTTCCCCTCCTAAGTATGAGGGCCAGGAGAATGGATCTGTAGCAGGTAGCGGGTATAAGTGCTGTGCCAACATCACGATTCGGCGAACCCTCGTCAAATTGCACGGGACGGACAAATAAACCGAATCAAAATTCCGCCTCCGCGCCCTTCTTTTCGATTCCCGAGGGCGAGGGCTACGCGGGTACGCCCCTACGCCGCCGTTTTTGGAAATTAAGCCGAGTTTTCTCGACACGATCGCCCTTCAAAGTAGATCGTCGGACATCCCCGGGGCGAAGTGCTCGCGCGCCTTTACGCCAGCACCCGCTGTGCTATCGCTAACATCACCCTGATAGCCCTTCTCCCCGCGGACCCAGCAACGGGTGGACCTTACCAGTACGATACTTACACATGACACACTCGCAGTCAAGGCCGCGTGCAAACTCACCGACCCCATCATCACACCCTACGACCATATATCTTTGGCAGAGTTACTGCGGAGATCACCAGATATGGGCCAATGGGAAAGGTGACAAAAGTCCCATCGTCCGTGAAGCCGTGAGACGGACTGTTGACATTGGCTCATGCATAGTATCTGGTTTGCCTTGTTGTAAATAACCCTAGACGCAAATTCATTCGGTCAGCACCATAGAAAAAACCGCATCCCGTGGTTAAGTGTGAAACGAATGGCTGTACTCTGCCGGATTCCGGCAATGTATTACAACCATTCGTCAGACTGACGAAGAAGAACGACAGCTGGAGACACCCGGGCCCCGGAGACCAACGGCCCCTTCGGAGCTCGTTAGGAGACGAGAGGGGTGTGTCAAACGCAACGACGTCAACGAACTCTATCATTGACGATGGCAACGCCAAGACCTCGAAACAGTGGGCCATCATCCGCGCAACACGATTTCTCGGCCAGAGGCGACTCGGCTCCGGACGCGTCGGCGCCCTCCTCAGAGGCGGTGCAGGCCGCCGCGCCACACCTTCCTCGGACATCATCACCTGGATGAGAGACAACGGACTCTATAAGCTCAACTTTGAACCTTTCAACGTCAGCCTGGGCCCTCGCCGCTTAGGGTCCTCGTAGAAGCCTTCGAGATTTAATTTACTAGGCGTGCACGAAGATGAGTGAGAGAGAAGTTCACCTTCTACACGAACGAATCGGCGC